>REGL01000919.1:0-13374 GCA_004194395.1 Aurelia aurita complex sp. Pacific
GGGGTTATGAAGAAATTAATATTCAGACATTCTTATGCTTGATTAGCTCAGGACAGACTTTGTAATCATCCAAAAGGATCTTATGTTTATATATTAGACTGAATATGTTATAATAAACACAATTTGTCTTACTGAGTCCGTCCCTATAACATGGCTCTCCCCAATGCCAGTAATGTTTCTGTACGGTAATCATGAAAATGAATTTGTGTTTCAGACATTCTTGAATCTTTCTCTTGACTTTATGGATTCTCTTCTCATCCACAGTTATGCAGTTCAGAATGTTGGTCGTTGAAGATCTTGATGACAGACAATCAGATGACAATCGGTTAGAATTTCCAAACTACACAGAACCTGCAATTGCTAAATGGTCACGTGCACGGGATGATATATCATTCCCCGCGTATCTGCTGGCAGAGAGCATTCGTAAGTTATATAATTTTCAGCTATAATACAGTTTACCTCCTTATGCCTTAAGGCTAATTTCCAGTCAGTAGAATTTTCGAGCCGGTGGAATTTAAGCAATCAAAAATCATTCAACAGTAATTATCTAATCAATTTCAAAGCGACATTTTCACTTGTAAACAATTAAGATTCCGTCCGCTCGGAAAATTTTCACTGACTGGAAATTAGCCTTTAATTAGCTGTAATTTAGCTACAGTAGTACCCCGTCACTAAGAAGCTCATTTTGTAAAACCAGGCTGTTTGGTTTCTTGTAAATATCATATAAGTGTTATATCAAACCAAATGTTGGACAATAACCAGTGCCATCTGGCAGGCTGCAGTTTCTTATAAGTCAGTTTCTTAGTGGCGGAGTGAGTCGTATTTTTGATTTAGCCTACATAAAACAAATTAACGATGATGATGTACTGGACCAAGATTCACTTACGTTTTGTCGATGGAAAGAATGGAAATTCTGTGAGACAAATGCATGCTTGAAAGTCCACATTGTAAAATTTATTCAGCCAATTTATAGCATTACAGTTCTTCATATTTCTGCAGCTTCAACCTCATTTTCTTGCTTCTTCTTTATTTTCAATGCTCAATTTTGCATTGGACAGACTAAGTATCTGAACCTATCCATTGGAGGGATCAAAACACAGTAAGGTCTGCAGGGGTAAAGTGGGTCGGCTGTGGGTAAAATAGGTAGTGTTGATTGCTCGAGTACAGAAGAAAACGCGGAGACATGATTCTAACCTTTAAACTATTAACGGGCTTTATGGACACTGATCCGTCCTTGCTCTTCGAATTGAAGCAAAGCAATATAAGAGGACATAAACTAAAGCTATTCAAGAAGAGGTGTAACGTAAACGTTCGTAAAACATTTTTCACGCAACGAGTCATTAATGACTGGAATAATTTATCAAGCGAAGTTATCAACTGTTCGACAGTGCAACAATTTGAACGAGCATATGATCGACTAAAACATGTAGACAGATTCTCGTACACGATTTAGTCGTGTGATAGAACGTAACAGGTCTTTATAGGTCTCACGACCTTCCATTGCCTTAATTACTTATATTATTATTATTATTATTATTATTACTATATTTTTTGTCTCACCCATGTTACCTCAAATTTATCCATTTTACTCCAAACTTACCCATTTTACCCCAAATTTACCCATTTTACCCCAAATTTACCCATTTTACCCCAGTAGACCTTATTCAAATTATTCAAGCAAAACTTTATGACGTTTTGACAATACTATTACCTTATTTCTCATAGCACAAACAGCGCTGATTCATATAACGTTCTTCTTGTTTAAAACTGTGCACATGCTTCAGAGGCTGCAAGATGACATGGATGAAAAGTAAGTAGCAGGCGTGCATAAACATGGGAACATGGGAACAAAGTTCCCAGGCAGCTTTTTCCAAAGCAATATTTTGCAGGCAGTTTTTCTCAAATAGTTCTTTATGAAATGTAATTGTAATTAGTTTCCAAACAAGTATTTTGCAGGCAGTTTTTTCAATAGTTCCTCATGAAATGTAATTGCAGTAAGATGATGAATAATAGCAAACAAATGGTGACACATTGCTTTTTCAATCCTCACTGCACGTGCTCCAGTGAGTTCTTCAGTGAACCCTTCAAAGCTGAGATTCTCATGCGGCCCTTGACTTCTGGATTGTTTCGTTGCTCCATGTGTAAAAACTTACTGTTTGATACCTGAATTCTTACTGGTTCTGGTAATAGGCTTCTCCACCCTAGCTGTACAAAATTGATATGCAGGCAGGCTTTCAGAGAATTTCTACCGCTCCCAGGCAGGTTTGAACATTATGCACGCCTGGTAAGTAGCCAGCCATAGGGCTCTAAAGTTTTCGTATGTTGTGTTTAAATGGCACAAGGTGTAGAAAGTCTTTTTACTCAGCCACGAATTGGTTCATAGCCAGGATTAATCTTTGTTGAGCTGCTTCTGAAAAACCTGAAAAATTGTCAAAAAAAGATGATCAGATCTTGTCCAGCTTTTTCAGCTTTAGAGTGATGGGAATTGCATTCTTTATCCTCACGAAACTGAAATAGGCCGTGTTTATATTTCTCAAATAATGCGTGCGCTGTTTTCATTGGCCTTCAACCCAAGAGAATATTTCTGCACATTGTTATTGTCTTGAATCTGAAATTGAATACAATTTTGAAGACTTTTCAGGTTTGTTTCAAGCACGGTTGAAAAGTAGGCTATGTACTATAAAATCATCTATGATTTGCTGAAATCTTTAAAAATACTTACAATTATAAAATTTGGTAAACACTGAAATTTTTCTGCAGCTTCGACCTGTGTAAATTCCTATGTCAACTTATTAAGTGAACTATACTCACCTGCTCATATAAATTAAACTGTCTGTTCTTTCTGCAGTGATGAGCAAGAAATCTTGGACGAAAGCCCTATGAAAGTTGGATCAGAGCTGATATCAATGTCAATAGACCCACCTTTACCTCGACATCTACGTGTACCAGTCACTATCAATCTTGAAAACACAAACGTAAGCCACGTTCACGACGGGTGACCTAAAAAAAACTTCACGAACTAGGTCGCGCATAGTTTTCTGAAAGCAAATTTTATGAACACAAACAAGGTATCAGCTTGTAGCTGAAAGGCTCAGCTATCTTTTGACATGTCGCTTGGTTAGTTTAATTTATGCCTACTGTCCGAAAAGACTGTTTCAAATATATGGTAAATCATCCATTTCTCGGACTATTCCCTCCTTTTCCAGTCCATGTTTTGGAAGGTGTGAAAAAAGGTGAATTCCAAATTTGCTTTGAGCATTAAATTTGAATGAGGAGCAGACGTCAATCATTTTGCAAACAAAAAATTCCCCAGACGATTTCAAATCCATTGCTGCGTTGAGTTTCACAAAATGTTGACTGGAAAATGATGGCGATTATTTCACTCAAAATGATGAATCCGTAATTCGAAATCTTCTTTGAATCTAGTTTTTCGGATGGTAATCATTGCTTGAAATGACGATGCAGCAACAAGGGCAGATTTTGTAATACAATAGCATAAGTTGCTTTTGTTGACACCTCGATTCAAAGCGATTAGCGACTGCAGACAAAGGAAATTCTCTCAACCAGCAATTCAAAACAAACAAAGCCGCAAAATTGTCTCTGAAACCCAGGTAGCTAGCTCGCTCGCTGTGCATTCCAGAAATTATTTTTAAGGGCAAACATGAGCATAGATCGAAAAAAGAAGGATGCATCTACACATCTGCCGCGGGCATTTTATTTCTTTGGTCCAGAAGCTGAGCAGTAAATGTTTTGATAACACCCAAAAATATAAGATAATTGAATCGCCTCCTAAACGGCTTTTGAAGCAAACAAATAAAATGCCCGCGGCAGATGTGTAGATGCATCTTTCTTCTTTCGATCTATGCTCACGTTTGCTCTTAAAAACAGTTTCTGGAATGCACAACGAGCGAGCTAGCTACCTGGTTTTCAAAGAAGCTTTTGCGGCTTTGTTTGTTTTGAATTGCTGGTTGAAAGAATTTCCTTTGTCTGCACTCGCTAATCGCTTTGAATTGACCTGTCAACAAAAGCAACTCATGCTATTGTATTACAAAATCTGCCCTTGTTCCATGCAGCATCTCTAAAGATAGCTAAGCCTATCAACTAAACTGTGATACAAAGCATTTTCAATAACTTTTGATTTTAGAGAGCAAGTTGTGATCTAGCTTGTGAAGTTTTTTTTGATCACCCAGTATATATGTTTTATTCTGCAGCAGATAAACAAGGACAGATTTTGTAAGACAATAGCACGAGTTGGTTTTGATTGACACCGCAATTCAAAGCGATTAGCGATCGCAGACAAAGGAAATTCTCTCAACCGGTAATTCAAAACAAACAAAGCCGCAAAAGTGTCTCTGAACCCAGGTAGCTAGCTCGCTCATTGTGCATTCCAAAAATTGTTTTTTAGAGCAAACATGGGCATAGATCGAGAGAAGAAGGATATATCTACACATCAACCACGGGCATTTAATTTATTTGATTCAAAAGCCGACTGGGAGGCGATTCAATTCTCTTGTTTTTTGGGTATAATTAAAACACTTCCTGCTCAGCTTCTGAGCCAAAGAAAGAAAATGCCCGAGGTAGATGTTTAGATATATCCTTCTTCTTTCGATCTACGCTCATGTTTGCTCTTAAAAACAATTTCTGAAATGCACAACGAGTGCGCTAGCTACTTGGGTTTCAGAGAAACTTTTGCAGCTTTGTTTGTTTGAATTTCTGATTGAAAGAAGCTCCTTTGTCTGCGATCGCTAAGCGTTTTGAATTGCGGTGTCAATCAAAACCAACTCGTGCTATTGTCTTACCAAATCAGTCCTTATTCAGCAGATAATCTTGTGCCTGCCTTTTATTGTTGGGGCTTAGAGTTAACAATAACGCAAAAATTGCTTCAGTCCTCGTTACACTTGTCCCTTGGGGATGGTTCTTGTCCCTTGGGACGGTCTCCAAGGAACAAGTGTAACGAGGACTGAAGCAGTGTTCCAGTTACTCGTTTGGCTGCACTATCGAATGAGTTGAAAGGTGTATGTCGAAAGAACACTTTTTGAAAATCTTCTGCAAAATACTGAAGAAGCAATTTTCAAGGTTGCGACTCCTTCATTTTTTTGCTGAGTTTTTGACATAATTTTANAGTGTAACGAGGACTGAAGCAATGCTCCAGTTACTCGTTTGGCTGCACTATCGAATGAGTTGATAGGTGTATGTCGAAAGAACACTTTATGAAAATCTTCTGCAAAATACTGAAGAAGCAATTTTCAAGGTTGCGACTCCTTCATTTTTTGCCGAATTTTTGACATAATTTTCTTGCGATTTTCTGTCATATCATATCTTTACAAAATGTTCTTAAAGCAACTGTCATTCGCATTTCAGTTTGATCCCAAAGCTGAACATGTATGCGCCTATTGGAATTCAACGACGTAAGTGTCATTCAAAATTACTGTTGAAAATGTATCTTTTCTACTTACCTGCATTGTTGGGGAGACGAGATACGGTTTGTCCGAGGAAACGTATGTGCCCCCCCCCCCCCGTGCAGTGGGTTAAAGCTCATGCGCAGAAGTGTTTTGAGTTGGAACTCTGCCAGGCACATGAGCATTAACCTACTGCATGGGAATGGGAGGACACACAAGACTACCCTCACATGAGCAAACTCAGACCGGTCTAAGTTTCAGATCGGTTTGAAACTCAGTTCGGCTTGCGGTCGAAGCCCTTGGAGTGCTCACATGGCGCAGGCGAAATGAAACCCCAGGTCGACGTGAAACTCATTTCGGTTTCTCAGGTCGGTCTGAGTTTTCAGATCGACCTGAAATTTCAGAAACTTTTATAGGTAGCACACACACAAAAATACATGAATTTACAGATTCCTGCAATGTTTCAAATATTTACAATTTTCGTTTTATTGTTTGCATTTACACAGCAGCAAATTAATATCAGCTCAAGAACCCAACCAAGGCCACGAAAGGTCTACATAATCTACAATTGCTTTCTTCTCCTTTCCAGATTTTGATTTTTCTTTCAAAGCAAGAGAGGGTATCTGACTGCTTTATCTCATTGGGAAGTGCCTGTAGATAGGTGTAATTTATTAGTTTTCTTTCAAACTATTACTCACACCAACTGTAAATAAATAAATTATTATCATATATTTTGATAAGTATCAGCTTGTTATAAAATGTTCAATTTTGCTGTTTTTCTTTCAGGAATGATTGGTCAACAAAAGGATGCACGGTCGTTGGTTTCAATGAGACACATACAACATGTGAATGCAATCATTTAACAACTTATGGAGTTTTAGTGGATACATCAAAGCCACAGGTGAGTGCAAATCAGCTAACTACGTTTTCCAGTTTTCTTCTCTCTGTTACTTTTTAGCTTCTTTCCTTTGTCCTATCTCTGATATTTGAAATTTGCTCTTGTTTGCTAGTTCCCTTCTTTCCAATCACTATCGCTTTGTTCTAGGAAGTCAATAAAGCCACAGATGCTATTGTTTATGAAATATAGCAACGGTGAATTTTGTAAAATACCGGGTGTCCCAATACCCATGTATACGAATTTGGTTGACTCCAGCGATGTGAATTTACCTTTAATCAATGGATAATTACTCTCAAAATGTTGCTCGATAGTTAACTTCAACATAGATACCTCTTTTGTTGATATTGGTGCTTTGAGCGCAGACATCTTAAGCTTGAAAGCTCAAATTTGCCTCTTCCTGCTAACCAGAGTTTTAGCCTTTTGGCCTAAGCAATTTCTTAAGACACAGCGTATAAATCAACGATAGCCTTGATAAAATTTGAACAATATTAGATCTTGTGTTAATCTGTTTTCCAGAAGTCACCCCCCAGTCACCCATTGGGCAGTTTCTTAATTTTTCGTTAATTTCAGTTCTAAATTCGATGTGCTTCAGGATTTGCTTAGGCCAAAAGGCCAAAGCTCTGGTTTGCAAGAGGACGCAGATTTGAGCTTTCAAGATTGATATCTCTGCTCTCAACGCACCAATACCAACAAACGACGTGTCTATGTTCAAGTTAACAATCGAGGAACATTTTGAGAGTGATTAGCCATTGATTAAAGCCAAATTCACATCGCTGGAGTCAACCAAATCTGTATACTTTTTTCTGGGACATCCGGTAGAAGATTCAGCTGTCCGATATTACGGAGCGATTTGACCTCCTCAAGAAAATATTTCACACTTTCAATGCAGCGGACCAAGTTGCTCTCTCTGTTTATTATTGTTTGATTGAGTGCACCCAGAGGTGCGAAATCTGGTTGCCACTCTTTTGAAACAATAACTACAAGTAAAACAAACAATATCAGTCATAATTATCAACAAGTACGAAATAGTTTACAATTATCAAAAGCAAGTTTACAACCATCTGAGCGTAGCTTTAGAGCCACCTGTTTTCATTTTAATGGCTGTTCAACGAAGCAACGCCCTCTTAATAATAAAACGATTGTAAAACTAAGCAGAAATATGAAATTTTGATTTCTCGTTACAGGCACCGCTTCCTCCAGATGTAGTTGCTCCTGCCAGCAAACCAGCTCCAGTCCCAGCACCAAAACAACCCCCACCTGCGGAAAAGCCGCCTGAAAAGATTCCTAAACAGCCTGTAGGTGCCCCAGCACCACCCCCAGCTGCTCCTCCACCTGCCCCCNTCAGTTCTAAATTCGATGTGCTTCAGGATTTGCTTAGGCCAAAAGGCCAAAGCTCTGGTTTGCAAGAGGACGCAGATTTGAGCTTTCAAGATTGATATCTCTGCTCTCAACGCACCAATACCAACAAACGACGTGTCTATGTTCAAGTTAACAATCGAGGAACATTTTGAGAGTGATTAGCCATTGATTAAAGCCAAATTCACATCGCTGGAGTCAACCAAATCTGTATACTTTTTTCTGGGACATCCGGTAGAAGATTCAGCTGTCCGATATTACGGAGCGATTTGACCTCCTCAAGAAAATATTTCACACTTTCAATGCAGCGGACCAAGTTGCTCTCTCTGTTTATTATTGTTTGATTGAGTGCACCCAGAGGTGCGAAATCTGGTTGCCACTCTTTTGAAACAATAACTACAAGTAAAACAAACAATATCAGTCATAATTATCAACAAGTACGAAATAGTTTACAATTATCAAAAGCAAGTTTACAACCATCTGAGCGTAGCTTTAGAGCCACCTGTTTTCATTTTAATGGCTGTTCAACGAAGCAACGCCCTCTTAATAATAAAACGATTGTAAAACTAAGCAGAAATATGAAATTTTGATTTCTCGTTACAGGCACCGCTTCCTCCAGATGTAGTTGCTCCTGCCAGCAAACCAGCTCCAGTCCCAGCACCAAAACAACCCCCACCTGCGGAAAAGCCGCCTGAAAAGATTCCTAAACAGCCTGTAGGTGCCCCAGCACCACCCCCAGCTGCTCCTCCACCTGCCCCCGCTCCTGCTCCAGCCCCTGCTCCACCGGCACCCCAGCCGGCTGCACCCGAGCCCCCCAAGGCAAGCCCGGCACCCCCACCTAAGACAATAACAACAAGACCTGCTGCGCAGGAGAAGACTGGAAGCAACACGTTGCTGTGGATTCTGATTATTTTGATCATCCTGGTTATTCTACTGTTGCTGCTTCTTTGCTGTCTTTTCTGCTGGCTTAGAAGGTAATTTAATGTTCATTATTTCATTTCACATCGTTTAGAATATACGTTTTTTATCAGAAACTTGGTTCATGCCATAGTACTAAAAGTTTCTTAATTCAACATAAACATTTTTGCATTTTGATACAAGAAGTTTTTCAATTTGATTTTACAAATACAGGAATTATCAATGTGGTCTCTAACATTGCTCTAGATATGTTTCTTGGCATTTAAAACATTATATAGGGACAAACAGTGTTCTATTGTGTTCAAAACATGAACGGTTTGTCAATATTACTCAAGAATAAAGTAACAACGACATAGTTGCCACAATATTTCGTACTATTTCTCAGACATAGTCCTAGAGTTTCTTAAGATTTTGGCCATCTTGGTACTAATTTTTTATAAACCATTTTCTTGTAAAAGACTTGTAGGTTTATCAAAAGTAACTGTTTTCTTCGCTGATTTTAATGCTGAGTCTGTACCCCTGAACACAAAAATTAAATCTTGTCTGTGTGAGAACTTTCGTGAATTTATTCATAACGGTAAGCTGCGCCCCGTTACTACACTACTGGTAGGATGGAGACACATTTGCTATAATATTTACGCTTTTTCTTTAGACGCAACAAGGAGGAACCAGCGAAGACTAAAGGTAATTGATTTGAGGCCTAGTTTATTAATCTATGTTTCTTTAATCCTAGAAGTTGTTCAATGTATTTTCAAGAAATGGTGTCGTCTTGTGTTTAGTCTTCCTCGTAGAGGGGTCACTTGAACTTATACATACGCAAGGAGAATCATCCGCACTGCAATTTTTAAAAGTCACCTAAAAGTATCGCCTAAAAATGTAGTGACCCTAGAGTATCAACTAAAAATTCTTGATCAGACCCAAAACCATCAAATAGAATATCTTGTAACTAAGCACATGAGCACATATTTCTCCAATAATCACCAAATTTATAATTTTCCTTTTTTGAACCTTTCATGAGAACAGAATTTTACGTAACTGCTTACAGGAGCCAAACTATGCATTGGTTAAAACTACAGTTATCGAGAACCTACATCTTGTAAATCAGCTGCCCATAAGTATCAATAAGATATATCTTTAAAATTTGGTAGCCAAAAGTATCGGCTTACATATCAGATTGTTACCCACAAATGTTCAAGTGACCCCCTAGGGTCTTTGCTCTTGC
Organism: Aurelia aurita complex sp. Pacific; assembly: GCA_004194395.1. Lineage (NCBI taxonomy): Eukaryota > Metazoa > Cnidaria > Scyphozoa > Semaeostomeae > Ulmaridae > Aurelia > Aurelia aurita complex sp. Pacific. The sequence continues at coordinate 9,794 of REGL01000919.1, forward strand.
TCGTAACAGACTCACAACATTCCCCCCTTTGTTTCTGCAAAGTATTCCAAACAAGCCAACCCTTAGTATTTCTAGTCGTTTAGGCCACTAATTTATGATTTCACTTCTCAAAAAGCTTACGCAAAGACCTTTTAGCTAATTTACAAAGGAGTCTGGATCGAGCGATATTTTTGTGCATTTTTATACGAAAGGTTCTTCGACTTAGTGGCGTTATATTAGAGCTTCTATCACGTTTTTGCACATTCAAAATTCCACAAAACGAATGAAAATAATGTCCAAACAGTTGCTATAACTGTATACAGTGTCAAAACATTTTGAGTGCGCCAGGAAAATTAAAACTGCAAATTACAACAGTTTCTTAGATTTTTAAATTCAGGTAGGGTTTTTTCTTAACTTTCGAAAAATTGAGCCTACTATTTCTTGTAAGCGGTTTCTACACTCACTCGAATTTTACGAGCGCGCGGACTTTAAATCTATTGTTCACGAGAGAAAATATCACTTTGAATTTGACCAGAATGAATATTACGCGCGACAAACTTTTTATTGTGTAAGATTCTGTCCTCTCGGAAAATTCGGCTGAGTGCAAATTAGCCTGAAGTCGTCCAAAATTCAAAAGAAGGAAAGCAAAAATTAAAACCTTGGAGACCATATCTTGCAGTTTCTCGTGTCTTCTGTGGCTTGGCATTCTCCAAGGAATCGTGAAATGTTTGAAATAAGCACTTTCTCCCATCCCATTTACAAAGAGTATACCCATGGGGATGATACAAAGTGTTCTTACAAGCATTTTCAATAGAAGAGGTCTTCAAGTTTTACATTGGAGAACCTGACTGCATTCAAATTCATTGGTTCCGTTTGATTGCTTTCGACCTGCATGCAGCTGAAATTAAAATTCACCGAAGCACGCACACAGGCGTATGGTTTATCAAAATTAGAATGAGAATGGCCTAATTTTAGGTTTGCTTTTGTAAACAGTTTCAGACCAACTTTGATACTGAAATTAAATCATAAAAAGGTAAACTGTTGCAACTTGCTGAAGCCTGAAGTTTAGTTTGTTTGAAGTTGTGAATGTGAATCAAAGTATTATTCAAAAAATTTGATGTGTTTATCTGCAGAAACTGGAAGTTCATCTGGATCAGGAGCAAGTGTTGGCTCAGAGATGCTCGTTGATAAAAGCAGACTGGCTCCAAAGGTAAAGTCTTGGCCGTATTCTCAATTGTGATGACACGAGTTAAACTCTAAACTAATGCCTTGATGCTCTTTATGTATCAATTGATAATTAAATCACATAAACATTTTATTGGGTCTCATTTTTAGAGGAAGGAAGCTTTTGAAACCCAAATCAAATTGTACAGTACGACGGTATCATTTAAAGCGTTACACAGACTTTCATCTTTATCAATATTAGACGTTTCCAGAACTTCCAGTCAATCATAGATTGGATCTGTTTTAAGAAATTAATATATAGAGTACGGTTAGAAGAGGGCCTAACTACTCAAAGTAACAGGCATCTGTTTGGTCTTTGCGCTTTTTCTTTTCCAGTGCTGACGTTTCGCCCACTGGGGCATCTTCAGAGCAACTCAATTTTAAGAAATTAATATGTTGTCCTTTTTCTTTCAGCGAGACAAGCAACGTGGAAGGCCGGTACGTTTTCTTTAAATGTTTATTTTTCGTTGTTTATGCAACCATTGTGCTTCCTTGAATAAAGGATCCTCTCACAACAGTATGATCACTTTTTCAAAAACAGCAGCGGAACAAGAGACGTCTCTTTAGGTATATGAAAAAGGTATAAGGGAAGGGACGTTTTACTAGGCGTTCCATGCCTGGATGGAGCATGCATAGTGGGCCTAAATTAGCGAGAAATAACTAAAAATCCGTCCAGCCCATTTGAATAAAATACTGAATGAAAATACTCCAACAGGCAAACAAGGAGCTCTTAACTATCTCATTCGATGCAGGGACTAGGTAAGCCCCTTGTTTGATGATATAACCATTGATTATTTATTCAAGTTGTAGTTCGCATTGATTAAGTTATCATTGATGGTACTAAGATATGGAGGGTAATTGCATTGCATATGCCCCTAGGCATCGTACCCCTCAGTTCTTTTGCACATTTGAAACATTTTAAAAATAATCGCTAGCTGGAAACACTGCTGTTCATATCATTAGATATTAGAAAAGTTGATATAGAATTGCCTCATTTTATCGTGTGACTGGTTTATTTTCAGGAATCTCCAAGCCCTCGAGACAGTCCGGGATGGCTGAAACTGAAAAGCAATGCAGACCATCGAGATGATATGTTAATGAGAGAAAAGGCTCTATTATTTGCAGATTACCATCAACCATATAATTTCCTTATGCACGAAAAAGAGAAACCAAATACTAGCCTCGAATCGGTTTATGGCGGAAGTGACGTAGCACCGCCTAAGACAAGTTCATCGTCGTCGGTGAGAGATGACGATTTGTCTGCCCGACGTAAACGACCAGACAACAGACGACTTTTACCATCGGAGTCTGTCAGGCCACGGGTGCCTTTACAAGAGCGGCCAAAAGACAATAAAAAGGCATTGCCCCCTTATAGTGGAAGAAGCTCGGACAAACCAACCAAGGATCCGCCCAAGCTGAACGCAAAGCCACCGGAACCTAATAAAAATGGAACGGGGGTAATGCCTAAGAACCTTCCAGAGACTAATTCAACAAGCATGGAATGGGATCCGTATTACTTAAATACTAAGAAAAATGAAGAAGAGAAAAAGAAACTAGAGAGAAAGAACGCGAAGAAAAAATCCAGAAACATTTCACCTATCTCAGAAGAGGATACTGAAGGTCAGGAAACAGACCAGCCTATTGACAGTGTTGTACCGCAGGTTGGTTCGGACGAGGGTGGTTCCCAACCGGGTGCGGTATCAGACAGTTTGTATCCGTTGAACACTAGTGACACGTCCGAATCTGCTGCTGTTGGTGCTGCTGCAGATTCGAGCTCTCCTCCACAGAGAACTTCTCCTCCCAAGAGGAATTCTCCTTCGCAAAGAACATTGCCTCCGCAAAGAACTTCACCTCCGCAGAGGACTTCTCCACCACAAAGAACTTCGCCTGCTGAAAGGACTGCTCCATCGCAGAGGATATCTCCGCGAACATCTGGAGAGTTCTCTCCGAGGGATGGAAACGATAAGATTGATAAACATACACAGTTTAGTGGGAAACGGTAGTCCTATCGCTATGTATTAGCAACTAACTTAGCTAGCGTTTGTTGGAAAAGTACAAAACTATTGCTGCGTGAGAAGGTTGCTTTTGAGATTCATTCATTTTTGCAAAATTTTACAAAAAAAAATCTATTTGCAACATTTGTGTGATTTTCAGAAAAGCAAATTCCTTTCAAACTTTGAATTTTGCCCGAGCGGTATTAAACTGAAAGCCAGTGTTCCACGTTTTGTGAGTATCTCATCTACAATGCCTGCCAAAAGTCTTGGAACACCTTTGCTATGTTTGCATTTTTTTGCGATTTCCCCCTCTCCCCCTCAGAACAATGTTGTTCTGTGATGACAAAATGGGGATGGCAGGATGATTCGCGACTCTGATGGAAT
>REGL01000919.1:25617-50700 GCA_004194395.1 Aurelia aurita complex sp. Pacific
ACCAGCAAGGAAGGCAGGTCCACTGAAAATGACGAACAAAAGAGAAGCACGGTGCAAACAAAAGATGATGATGCTGATAATGACTCAGATGATGACGCAAATGATGACGTAGATGGTGACGTAGATGGTGACGTAGACGGTGATGATGATAATGATGATGATGATGATGAGAAGAAAAAATCGAAGAAATCTCATAAGTCAAAGAAAAAGAAAAAATCTTCAAGAAACCATAGCAAGCATTTAGCAAAGAAGAAATCAGAGAGCAAGGAGGCAAAGAAGAGTCATAAGAAACACCAGGAAAAGAGGAAACATAATCATAAAAGTGTTGTAAAGCACAAGAAGAATCATGTTCATAAAGTAGAAAAAAATGAAGACAAAGAAGAAGGAGAGGAGAAAAGCAAAACGGAGAGTTCTGGATCTGGACAATCAGAGAATGAAGGTAGACACAGCAGAAAGAAAAGTGGTGAAGATCAAAGCAATGAAGAACTAAATGAGCTTGAAGGGAAGACCACTGATAGCCATACGAAGAATGAATACTCAGACGATGTGAAACATTTAATTCATAGCCAAAAACCAATGAATAGTAGTCTATTTGATGATACAATAGTTGGTGATGAGACGGAAGCTTTAGACCCTGATGGGGAAGAGGCTCGTCAAAAAGAAGAAGAGAACACAGAGAGAAGATTTCGTGTTGGAGGTGAAGCAACAGAGGGGAATGATGAAGATGGGGGATTGAAGTCTCCTGAAGAAGAAACAGCAGGTAGAGCCGATGAGTCAATGAAAATGAGAGGATTGTCTGTTGAGAATGATAAACGAAGTGATTTGATGGTTGCTCATCGGCATTATGAAGATGTTGAAGATGCACCAAGGAAATCTGATCATGATGATGATGATGACGAGCGCAGGTCGGAGATGGAAGAATATGAAAAAAGAGAAAAGGAACACAGAAGACATCATAGAAAATGGAAGAATGACTATGACAGCAGGGAACCTAATGAGGAAGACCATCTTGATAAATACGAGAGGAAGAATTTACATAGAAGTGCGAGTAAACACAGATATTCAAAGCATAAAATGTTCAAGGAAGATTATCTGAGATATCATAGAAGAGATCCTGATAAGGAGCAGGGGGAAGAAGATGCTGAGCATTCGGGAAGAAGTCCTGATAAGCACCATTCTTCACACCACTATATCAAATTTAATTCCAAGTCTGAACAGCTGGAAGATTCAGGGGAAGATATCGAAAGATCCCTTCACCATCATGAATTCGGGAGAACTGATTCTCACTCGAAGAAGAGTTCTAAGCATAAATCCAGCTTGCATCATTCTAAGAAGAAGAAGACGTCATCTAAAAAGAAGAGTAGTAAGAAATCTGAGGGTAAGAATAAAGAGGAACAGCTAATTGAAAAGTTAGAACATCTTGAGGAGAAGATAGAGAAGAAGCAAAAAAATGAAATTGAAAGTCGTAAAGAGAAGATTCTATCAAAAGTTGAAAAGTTGGCGAATAAATTAGAAAAGAAGACTTTGACAACAACGGATAAGAAAGCTGGTGAAGAGAAAGGATCTAAGAAAGAAAGCAAGGAAGTAAAATCAGAGAAGAAGAAACACCATTCAAAGAATTCCAAGAAGAAGACCAAGAAACATTCCAAGAAACACGAAAAGGAAAGGAAAAAGGAAGAGTCGATTGGAGAATTAGAAAACAGTGGAGAATTGGCGAAGCATATTGAACAAGGTCCTGAGAAGATCATTATTCCTCCGCACCATAAAAGTAGTAAGAAGAAGAGCAAAAGTCACGATTCTAAGAAATCACACTCTTCCAAGAAAATGCACAAGAAGGAAGTTGCTGACGTGTCTGGAGAAGGAAGCTCTTCAGCTGATGGACTGCAAAAGATAAAGCACGAAGAGACACTTGTGGATGGTAGTGGAGGCGGGGAAGATGATGATGGAGATCAGAGACATTATTTAGGATTTGAGAGAGACCATAAGATCGGCGATGGCAAATGGTCACAACGTGATATCGTAGTTCCGTATGTCGATAAAAAGCATAAACATAATCATAATAATGACCAACACATGCCCGCTCTGAATGAAGATATTCTGGATGGTTTGGATAAGATGAGATACGAAAAGAAAGATAAAATTAATAAACCCTCAAAAGAAGATGAAGAAAATTTGAAAAGAGATATTATGAAATTTCATGCAAAACATGAAAGCGAAAAGAAAAAGAAAGATGAAATCGAGGAGGCAAAACACGGAAGTAAAAAGAGCCATAAAAAATCGAAGCATACGAAACATGAGAAAAAGTCCCAGAAAGCGCATAAGACTAAAGTTAATAAGAAAAAAGATCTTTTGACAGAGTTCGAGAAGTACAAAGCATTTGTCCAGTCACAAGCTGCTATGGAAATGAGTGGGGAAGGCTCAGCCTTGGGATCTGGAATGGAGCATGGGTCAGGGCATATGGGGGTCAAAATTGTCAAAGCACACGAAGCAAAGAAGCATAAGAAACATGAGCACAAGAAAGGATCTAGCAAGGAGAAATCAAGCAAAGAAAAACCAAGTAAGGAAAATTCAAACAAGGAAAATTCAAGTAAGGAAACTAAGTCAAAGAAACATAAAGGAACTGACAAGAAACATAAGAGCAAAAAGAAGAAAAAGCATTCAAAATTGACCGAGGAGTCAGTTTCTTCAGGGCATGATATCGAGGGTCATAAAATGGTGGAAGAAGGCTCTGGAGAAGTTGCAATCAAGAGGCATCATAAAGTACACAAAGAGAAAAGCAAGCACGAGGAGGGAAAGAAGAAGAGCCATAGTACAAAAGTAAAGGAAAGTTCTTCAGCGGACAATAGTACAGTTGCAGAGAAGAGCGATAATAGTTCAATAGAAACAGCTGCTAATAAGACTAAGTTCCAACACACTGCTAACGAAGAAGGCCGTTCTGCAAATGATACCTCGATTATTACTAAAGAACCAAAGATGTTTCATGATAGAAAAGAATCAAGTGCTGGCGATGACGTCTCATCTGCAAACAAATCAAGTCATGTTCCAGTAAAAGACAAGAATGTATCACCAAAGCATAAAACAAAAAGCATCGAAGATAGTTTCTTTTCACCTACAAAACCACACGGTGAAGTAATTTCTGAAAGGAATACAAGCTGGTCCCATAAAGGATCTGAATCAAAAGAAGGCTCTCATGGGGATTCAAGCGAAGCAAATGATGAAGGAAATGCTCATGCAATTACCAAACCCACCGAGGGTAGAGATTCTCATGTGGCACCAAAGAACAAGACATTGTCAGTGAAAGATTCGCCAACGAAACGGGTAGGCACAACAATGAAACTAACGTCTTCTACCCCTAAAACTACCACTGTGAAGAAAACAACGACTACCCCCACACCACGGACAACAAAGGCAACAAAACCAAAAACAACTCGTAAGAAGACGACTCATAAGCGAAAAACGAAAAAGACAACGACAACAACAACCAAGAGGCCTGTTACTATTATGACAACGACTGTAATCCCGACTTTGAATATTTTCACTGGCGATGAGGATGTCGAAGCTCCTGACACAGAGCCTAGTGTCAATGTACACAAACCAACTAAAGGCAAAGGTAAAAAAGCAACAGCTAAAGGTTGGAAAGTAATCAAAAAGCCAAAACAGAATCGACCATCACAAAACGTACGCAAACCAAGCTCACATAGCCAAATGATACAAAAAATAACCCCTCCCCCAATACAAAGGACGCCCCTTCCAACAACAGAACCAATTCCACCTTTTCCTCTCATTTATCAAAATCATCCAATGCAGCAACAAATGACAGGGCCAGGTGGCTCAACTGGCGTCCTTGGTGACCTCCAACTGCCGGAACCTCCAGGAGATGCAAATGTAAAAGCCGGACCACCGTACTATGGACAACAAGGACCTGCAGGGCATTTACCACTTCAAGGTCCTTTCGGCGCAATGCAGTATCATAATAGCCAATATGCACCAGGACAGCTTCCTGTGAGCGGTGAGAATGAACAGAGAGGGCAAGAGAATGGGCCCATGGTAAAACAACAGCCCCAGCCCACTATGATGTCTTTTCAAAGCCCTCAATTCCCTGGCTATTACCCAATGGAAAAACCGACCTCTCGCCAACATGTCAAGCCCTCTGCAGCGCCATCACGCAAACAATTACATAACAACATTCCACAGTCGCCTCAAAATGTAATACAGCGTATCCTCGGTGGTCAGCATATACAGTCTCCGGTTCATGTCATTCAAAAGATCCTTGGAAAGCCGGTAAAACAACCACCACCAGTTCTTATTCATAACAATGCTAAAGCCACTGTGAAGCCAGCAAAAAAGCCATCGCTACAACACAGACCGACGAATGTTGATAAAATGAACAGACCAGGACAAGCAGAACCTGGAAGGATGAAACCAGGACAAGTAAAGCCAGCTTTGAAAAGCCCTACTTTGCCACACAAAAAGCCATCTCCTTCTGCGAAGAAACCAGGTGAAGCAAATCCTTCCAAAAATGGGCGAAAGCCAGTGCAAAATAACTTGTCAGATTTTTTCAAGAATGCGAATATTGGTGGTGGACCTAAAACCACTGGTAAGATTAACCTTATATTTGTTTTGAAAAAATTCACTTTTTGAGTTTACGTTGGTTATTTGAATCTGGTGGAGGAAAAGGCTAATATCGGTTGTCTTATGGAAATGTGATTGAATCAGATCAGTTGGAAAGAATTTGATGAAACTTTCAATAAAAATGTAAACTTTCTACTGTCATGTGCAATCTGCGGTGCCGTTGGAAAATTGTGACTTGTGTACATATTGGTTGCCGTTAAGACTAATTTCCAGTCAGTGGAATTTTCCCAACGGTTGCAAATTCTATTGTTTAGAATAGAAAGTTACGGCTGCGGGCTGAGCGACCAGTTCTTGCGTAAAATTCTGCTCGCTCTGAAATTCCACCGACTGCAAATCAGCCTTTACAAAATTAAAAGTGCTATTCAAAGATAGAGCACCCAATTTTCAGTGTCTCTTTTACCAAATTAAATGTTAGGAAACTAGGCCCAAACAGACTAATGTACAGACATTTCTGCCAATCGAGCATTTGGAAATATAAGGAAAAATTTCATTTCAGCAACTCCACCGAAAGCTGCTGTTCCTAAGCCAGTAATTCCAAAGAAAAAAGTACCAGAATCATCTGCTCCTATTAGTCCCAAGGGAAAGAAAGGTAAGCATGCGTCTCATGACTTCACTTTTTTGTAAGAAACAATGTTGCACAAAACTTGTACTTCTTCTTCTTCTTCTTACTGGCTTTTCCGTCTTAATTCAAGAAATTAGCCTTGCCACTGTTTTCTTCCATTCCTTTCACTCATAATCGTTCTCAGTTCATCCACTGTTTTATTTATTGGTTTCAGGTCTTTATTCATTTGTCTGATCCATGTCTGTTTTGGTCTGTTTTTTCAAAACTTGCACTGGAATCGGTAAAAGTTAACGAACCAGGAATTAGCCTGCGTGCAGACTCTACTGATTCCCTGAAGAGAAGTGAGGTTCCTCCTCCAGTACTTCTCTTCAGGGAATCAGTAGAATCTGCACGCAGGCTAACCAGGAATCGAATAAACAAGCCACCAAAAGTGGCACTTTACTAGGAGAAAAGTACCTCATCTCTGCTTTTGATATTAAAGAATGCAACAAAAAGAGGGGGAAATTACATTGGTCCTACACATGAATTGGAGGTCATCCATATAATGGTCCTTTGCTTCTTTATTCCAAGATCCGCATGTTCCATATGTTCCACAGTTCACAGTTATGTTTTACAGAATCTCGTTTCCAGTTTAAGCTCGTTTCCAGTCTTCTAAGCCTTTTATTCGGCGCGAAAACTCGAGAGGAAGAAGCCTTTTGAAGTTTTGGTGTGGTTTTGGTCTTGAGTTTGAACGTTTTTAATTCAATTTTCTGTGTCAGAAAAGTTTCTAGGCAAGATGTATTGTTGTGGAAAGATGAAAGGGAAGGTAATATAATGATTAACGCATCTTTTTAGATTGAGAATCATTGTGAACCGTGGAAATTGTTTGGGCCTATTTTTGCTCAAAGTTATCTTCACTCTATCATAATAGACATTTAGGCCTCTATTTATTAGATAGGCTTCAAAATACCTTATTTTAAAATGTTTCGGGTGGCACAGGAAGTAATATGACAAGTTTTATGGAGCCTTTAAGAAACGTGTAAGAAACTCTGAATACTGAGAATCTGATAATTTTAAGAAACTTCAGTACTAACTAACCCAAATTCTTAGTTTGTTATAAAAAAAAGGGGGAAGCATTCCTGGGGTTAATTCAGGCCTTTCAAAATTCTGCTTTTTGAAATACAGGCTTTTCAGAACAGAAGATCTTTACAAATTTTTACAAAATTTTACAGAAAGCAAGCAGGTGCGCAGACTTTGGTTACTGGGGGAGGAGAGGAAGAAATGAACTTGTAGTTCTGCGCGCAGGCTACAAAAAGCCAGATGTTTCAAAATGACCTAATTGACCCTGGGTTAATTTGGATTTTTTGAAATATTTTCTTTTCAAAACATGGACTTTTCAAGACTAAGTTGTTTGAAGAATTACAAAAAGCGTGATGTCTGAGTTACTCAAATCAACCCCATGTGTGTACAGTTAGGAACCAATGTCAGTCATTTGGAATAGACAGTAGAAAAAATTTACCAAATGAAGAAAAGATGCAGATGAAAGTTGCTCATCAATGATATGCATGAATTGTAGTGCCGACAACATCAACGCGCACTCAGTAATTATCCCTGCACACATGTTAAACTTTTTACCTGATTTAAAAAGTCAAGTCCTAGGAACACTGCATTTATTTTCACTGGTCAGAGTAATGTACTCAGGCATAAAAATGTGTACTAGAGTGCACAAGTTTGTTGAATAGTTTAGCTGTTTACGTTATGTGATGTTTACTATATTTTTACTTTTGTTGTAATAGATGATGAGTCTTGCCCAATCCGTGAGAACATGCAAAATATGGTGCTTACAAATGGTAGAAAATCAGGCAAATTCACAAGAATGCCAGGATATCCAAATCTTGATGCCTGTATAAAGGAATGTTGCAAAACACCAACATGTGATCTGCTTTTCAAATCAGGGGAGGTAAGATCTTTTATTTTGAAGGTGAAGGTGAAGTTGGGTTTTTTAGTGCCAAGCGCTGGGGTCACAAAAGTAGCTAAGCACTAATTGTGTCTGCAACCCCTGGTGTTCTGGTGCAGTGATGTAATCTTCTGACTTTGCAGCCAGAACAGTCCGGCAAAAGATGGTTTGAAGCCATTTCAAACCCTACAATTGAAGTGTCATAACAAGGGGTCTCAGACTCCATTAGGTCTTCTCTTGCTTATGTGATTTCGGCACTTGGAGCAAAATGCTGCAACTTCACTTTTTCACGTTAAAAGCTTTGATTTATGTATGCAGAAGTAACATTGAAGGAAGTAAGAATAACCCTTTGATACTTAATGCAGCTTCGGCTTTATCAGTGTTGTATGTCCTATGATTTAAAATCCCCCGCATCTGAATTAAGTTTGTTTGATTTTAGGTATGCTACCTTGTTCAATGCCAAAGCCAACAGTCATGCAAAACTGAACCACTGAAAGAGCCAACCATTCGAACTAGGATTGTTTTTGTGAATAAACCACAAGCAAAGAAATCACCAGGTTTGTATATTTAAATTTCATTGAGTACCACTTTTGACTTTTGAAGAACATCTTCAGACTTTTTATTTCATGTGTTTATCTTTGCTTCTTAATTTAAGGTTGATACTTCCATCAATTTATTTTTGAAGGCTATGCCAATTCTAATTTGCTTCATTTGTTGTTATGAAAATAAAGTTACCCTTTTGCACTATATTTAAAATGCTGTTGTCTGTTGTCCTTTGGTGCTTTCATGTGATTCATTGCCTCTTTTACCTCGATATCTTTTTCACATCAAAAGGTCTCTTAATGTCAATATTGTGTATCTGGCAAACTGTTTATCAACCTCTGCCTAGCAAAATCTTTGGAACTTTGGTGATATGTTCAATGTTTTTATTAGTGTGATTTGTGGTTTTGAAATATTCTGTTAGTTTGATCATACCTCCAAAGGTGCAACTTATGAAGTGAAATGAAGTGAAGTGACGTGAAATGGAAATGATCAGTAATTAAACTATGAATTTATTTAGTCCTTTTCTATATTTCTTCAGCAAAACCAGCCTTGTGCGAGGGAGAAAATGCATTTGGTATAAACTGGAAAGAAACAAAGCCTGGAAATTTTGCAACCAGGACATGCCCAAGGGAAGCTAAAGGTACATAAATACAATTTGTAAGTTTCTCCCTGGTTAGATTAATAATTTGGAGCTACTGATAATATTGTAATGAATAGTCTCTCTCCCTGATAACTCTGATAAAGTTTTCACATCAATCTCAATGGTTTGTTCAATGGTTTGTCAATGGTCAATGGTAAAAATGTGCTTACCTCATTTTTAGGCTATTTTCTAACCAGGTTATTTCCAAAAATTGAATTTTTATAAAATAGATGTAACTGAGTATCTCATCTCAAAGATAACAAATTTTGCAACAATTGCATTTGTTTTTTAGCTGTTATAAGAAATGCATTTGATGGCAATAGTAGAAATGCTTTTCTTGCAATCAATTTTGGATTTAAGGATGTTATTTGGCAACATCTTTTACTTTTACATATATATTTTTTGTCCTGAAAATATTTGTAGTTATTTGTAATAATCATTAAAATGTGGCATTTCACATTGTTTCTTTTTCGTAGGAACTGCAAAACGACGTTGTAATGCACATGCAAAGTGGTTCACACCTGATTTCAGTGGCTGTGTTTCTGATGAATACACAAACCTCCGTGAAGATGTAAGCAGGCTTCCCTCTTTAGAATGGCTTTTAATTTCCATTTTCATTCTATCGTATCTTTCATTCTATTTTCATTCTATACTATCATATCATAGCTTTGACCTTTCTTATTTTGCCTTCAATTATTCTCTTATTCTATTCTGTTTCTCAACCAAACAACTTCGTTCTCAAATAAGGTTTTCGCTAACTTTTCCACGAAGAGAATTGTACAGTATGATATTACTTTTACACAGCAAAACAGAGGTTGCAATTTAATGATTGTGTTCAGCTGAAAATTATCTTAAAGACCCCTTGCTAACCTGATCATTTGTGGGGCCACAGTTAACCTTTATATTGTCTGAAAGTCGTTCTTCGCTTAAATTGTGTTTTTCTTGCTTTCTAATCATTACACAGGCTATTCACTGATAAGCTATAGGACGAGAAATAGGTCAGTTTGATTTTTCTTGGATTGATCCATATTTGCCATGGATTTTTCACAATTAATCAGCACAAAAGGGATACTACTCTTTAGGAATATCATATTATTTTTTGATAATTTGCAGGTAAAGCACCTTGGATTTACATCCAGCGTAAAAGACGTATTGACAAAACTTGAAGATGTAACAACCCAAACGATTGATAACTCTCTTGTATTTGGTGGGGATATCATCAAAGCAAGTAATGTTCTTGAGGAAATTTCAAACTATGTTACTAAGAATCATGCTGAAAGATTTGGCTTTGGAGCTCTTCGGGTAAGGGCAGATTGGTTTGGCTCACTATTTTTGTTTGAGAATCAACTGCTGTTTGCATTCATCATTTAACGACGATTTGTAATCTTCTTGAGAGGTTTCCTTGAGATTCGATTTTCAGTTTGATTTTTGATTTCTTTTTTTATATCAAGTTAAAATTTTTCAATAACAGAACATGATTACAGGATGATACCACATGGAGAATGAGAATAAATTGCAACCCCGTGGCTTTAACAAACAACATAAAACATTTAGACGAAAATAATTAACTAAACTACACCATAAACTAAAGCTACGAAAAGAAATAAGATGATCCAAATTTGATTTTTTTTTTCACTTGAGAAGATAGAAAACAATTGAAGGTGTGGGATAGCACTTTTTATATGCAACGAAGCAATTATACAATGTGCTCATGATTTGCATTAATGCCAGATGTAGAAATTGCCCTTGAGTCTGTGCTTTCTTTATCGCATTGTGGAAGAATGAGAAGAGAAAACTGTTCCGGTGGTTTTCAATTTTAGGGCAAATTGCTACATTCAAATGAATGGGTAATTATTCAAAATTAGAATAAAAGTCATGACAGATTAGGGAAGCTTGAAGTTGCATTTGAAACTTTTCGTTACCAGCACTTTGAAAGCTATTATGATTATATGGAACGATGAACGATGAATATATCTCTCAAGAGATCCTATTTGGTATATATGTATCAATAAAATACGACGAAATGAGAGACTCTTTTGGTCGTTTGTATCTTATTGCAATCTTTGGATTTATATGCTAATATGCATTTCAAACATTTCTTATTTGATTTCATTGTAGCATTTTGTTCGATCAGCTAGCAACTTGCTTGATGACACAAATAGACAAGAATGGGAAAATGTTAATCATGTAAGTCTGCTTTGTGTTACCTTTAAATTTTTAGAATATTGACTATCCTATCAACAGCTTTCAATTTGTGAAATTTTGAAGTTTCAGCAGTTCTCTTGGTTTCAAAACTTAGTTCTCAAAGGATCTCAAAACGCAGTTCTCAAAGGATCTCTGGTTTTAAAACATAACACGAAATTGCACAGACTTATCAAGCCAGTCCATTACTTTTTCCCTTCGCAATCTTTACTTGCTTGGTCATGCAAGCTATTAATTTCGTGATCAAGTGCTCATGTAAGAATCAAAAACTGATATGAAATCGTAAAATTAGGATCCTGGGAAAGGTTTACAATGTCTTTAAATGCCTATGGCTCAAAAAGTGGTTTTGCGAGTTATCATTTCAATATCCTATTTGCAAGCAGCAAAGTGAATTTTTGCGGATTTTCGACGCCTCGAAACTTTTTCTTCCTCAACCAGTAATTGAAACTCACTGCAATCTTTTCTGAGTGTTTTCCTTTCTTTTTAGTCTTTGAAAGGACCAGGCAAGATAATGAAAGCTTTGGAGAATTTCGGTGTTGTCACTGCAGGCAAGATCCCACCAATAAACAACAACCAGCCTATTATTACGAATAATTTGGGTAAGTGCCTTTTGGCAGTCATAATTTTATATGTTGTTTTCGAATTGGCCTTACCGAGCAAGAAGTTTCACGAACAAACTTTATGTTTAAAGTATTTATTTATTCAATCATTCATGCATAGTCAATAGACCTAATCGGCTTAGGTTTGTTTTACCCATTTCAAGTCATGTGACCATACTCTTGGGAAGTTTTAGTATTATGCTATATTTTGCACTCACACAACTTTGCATGGCACGAAACATATTAGAGAATCAAAAGATGTTTTATCAAGAGATTGATCACATGACTTGAAATGGCTGTAAACAAACCTTAGCCGGTTTTGTCTATTGAATTCGATTGACTATGATTAATGCCTTTCCTCTTCAAGTTCTCTGAAATTTATGCAGAAGACGCTAAGTTTCCTTCGTCTGAATTTTGTTCATTTGTTGTGATTCCTAATCTCTAAATTATTACAGATATCAGTGTAATTTTAGTGAAGTTACTGTTGAGAAATTAAAAGTTCGTCTCAAATGAAATGTCAACTGAGATTTGTGACAACGCAAAATTCCTTTGCAAAACACTTCTATCGTTGTTATTCGCGGGCATTTGCAGGTGACATCTAATTTGAGACAGACTATAGTATGGTCTTGGAATTGTGCGAAGGTATCGAAATCTAGTTCCATCTGATCAGTTTCTGTCAACACACAACATTGAATTCTGGACATTTCGTGATTATAAGTGTTTAATTCCTTCACTCACAAAGAATTCTAATTACAAAGAGGTTAATGCGCTAAAGTTATTTATTGTGACATTCCCTTGTCTCTTTATTACAGTGATGTCTGTTGCTCATATGACAAAACCGAAGAAGTATATATTTCCAAACTTTACGATACCATTACTTAAAAAATGGACAACGAAGCGAGATCATATCATTCTACCAAGCAATCTTTTCAACTCAGGTGGGTTTAGTATCTTCTATAAAAGCTTATATCGTTCAGGTCTGAGACAATATGGGATTTTGGATGCAGTAGGCACATCTTTAAAGTAAATTTTTAAAGTGTCTATGGATTTTTTAGTTTTAGGAGTCAGTCAGTGAAAAATGCGTTGAAAAATCATTTGAGAAGTTGTAGAATATCGCATGGGACAGTGTCACGAAAACATATATTTTTTGCCCTAAATTAATCGTCTTTTTTGAGAGAATCAGCCGAAAAGATACTCCATCTTTGAATATTTATGTATTGAATCTATTTATTTACAATCAAAATCTTCGTGTATATTTTTAAACATGTTTGAATTTCTCCATTCAGTCATGGGCTTGGTTTGTTGTTTGTAAGAGAACAGGTTTAACATAACATAAATTTTGTTTTATTTGTTCTATTAAGAACAACAACTACAAACTATGCTTCATCTTGTCCAAAGCATTTGATACAGCAGCCCAATGACATAGCCCTGTGGCTGTTGGGACATTGTTTCTGTTTACATCTTCGTGTTTCTCGTAGGCATTGTTAGAGTTGCCAGCATGAATTATAAAACACTTGCAGATTTACTTCCACATCAATGGAGCACAGCAAAGTAAGTTAATCAATTTGATTAAATTTTTCCCTTCGAAAAAGGCCAGAGAAATGTTGAATAGAGTCTTTGTTGTGCAGAGATTAATCATGAGATTCCTTCTCCCTGTCTAATAGTATGAAGTGTGAAAATAAAATTCAAAAATAGAATAGACTTGTTTGAAACTTTTCGACACAAAATTGTGAGGAGATGAAAAGCTTCACGGTAGAATTAGAGTAAAGTACCTGAAGTTGATGACATGGCATTTGATCCAAAGACGGTCGTATTTAAGACATTTTCGCTATCTTTTGTAAAGATGTGAAGATAATGCTTTGGTGCCCAGCATTTAGCGTCGAGCTCACTTTAATTTAACAGCCCTGTCTAGAAACTTCAGCAGCAAAAAGATGTTTGCATTCGCGAAACTGCAAGCATTTATCAAATTGGATCCCTTGTGACATCACCTCTGTGCCAAAGCTGGAAGTCAATGTGAGTGGCTTCTCAAATGATTGTTGTTTCTTACGTTAAAGTATTAACAATCGATGATTAGAAGCAAAAACTGACAACTTTGACGGAAGCAATTTCTTTCAATGTTCAAACAGATTGGGACCAGAAGCCTCAAAATATTCAGAATCTAATGCATTTTCTCTCCAACAGCCATGTTACTTTCACGGATGGCTTCAGAATAAACAGCAAGGTTATTGCAGCTTCCATCTTCCCGAAGCCAAAGCAAAAGATCAATCCTCCTGTTACTATCGTTCTTCATCATTTGAAGGTATGTTTTAATCTTTACCTCATTTTTTACCACGCTCTTGAGAAGACCCAGTTTATTAGAAGGAAAAACGTTCTTTTTTGTGTGTACGCTGTTCGTTTTAATTTCCCTCCAGTTCCATTCAACAATGCAATGGTGACTTTCCACTAGCCTGTGAGAAGTTATCCACATACGAATGCAGCATAAGTCTTTCACTCTTTACGAATAGCTTTGTATCTGTTTTTATATTTATAGTTTTATAAATTTATGGATAGTTTTTTTTATGTCTTTGTACCTCTACCAGGTTAGTTAAAAAAAACGTCCTGCGTTTGAAAGGCTACTGCTCCCTGAATATACAAGCAATTCTATTGCAATATCATGTTGAATAGCTAACATGTTCAATTATTTTTAGAATTTTTCCTGGCTGAAATCAGTCACTCCGTTCAGATTATCTTCTTCGGTGTCATTCAACTATCTGAATTAACAGTTACAAATAGTTTTATAACTTGTACATTTTGAAAGCTGATCTAGATTTCACTCTTTTTTAACAGGAAATCAACACTCCAAGAACCAAGTGTGTTTACTGGGATTTCAGCTCAAAGTAAGGAAATTCTGTGAACCTTAAGATAAGGGATTGCCCAAACATTTCTGCGATATGAAAAATAGCGATGACCTGATTTGTTTTTGATCATACATCTTTTCTTAAGCTGCATTAATCGTGTAATTTTTCTGGACATATATTCTGGGAATAATTTTCTATTAGAGAAAATTCGGACGATAAAGCATTTTCACAAGAAAGAGAAGCTTTTGCAAAGCAGTGACTCGCAATAGTGATTTTTAAATCTTTTTTTCACATTTTTGTTTCACATTAATAGATTTTAATTTCTTGTTTCTCGTATTTATGTTTTCATTCATACAAAACTCGGCGTTTGAACACTAAATAAAATCGTATATCATGCTTATGATAAAGTTTATTTTATATTGGCAGTTGCACTATTTTGATGTAACATAACGTTATGTTACTTGGTCACTGTGGTCACTTGGGGTGAGTGGCTGAGCGGCTTGTACAGTTTCTGTCAGGTGACTGAAGTTAAGCTCGGCCGAGTGAGGAAAACTCAGGATGGGTGACCTCTCGGAGGCCTGACCTCGCAACTCACTTGCGCCGTCCTTCGGAAGGGACGTTAAACCAGGGTTCCCATGGCGGGTACGGCATGCATAGTGGGCTTAAATTAGCTGTTAGTAGCTTGAAATCTTGCCAGCCCATTTAGAATAAAAAAATTTCTGAAAAAAAATTGTGGGAAATCTTAGCTGTAACTAGCGTTAACTCAGGGATAAATGACGTATCACAAACGATCAGCGATTTAAAATTCATTTTCTCTTGATAGCACACAAAATGGTGGTAGTTGGTCATCAGATGGTTGTTGGGTTGTAACAAGCAATGCAACTGTCACTGTTTGTCAATGTGATCATCTTACGCATTTTGCTGTTCTCATGAATCTGAGTGATGAAGACAGGGTGAGTTGATACTTTTTGCAGTATCTTTTTCATATTCAATATAACATTTTACAAGGGTGAACTACTTAAAGAGCCCTGTGCAACGTCATTGCTTTTCGACCGCAAATTTTACCGGGTGCGCCAAAATAAACTATGCACGTTTGGCAGGCCACAATAAATCGTACACTGGACTGATTTTGAAGATTCATGACTTAATCTTTAGCATAAGCCCTGAATTAGATTCCAGGATTTTTGCAAATTTTTCTGTTTTCAGTTTTTAGAGCTAGACGCGAGTTTCTTAAAATTGTCGTTCTCGAAAACACTGAAAACGATCAAAAAACGACGATCAAATTTTCTAAAGAATCGACTCGACATGAATGGGCAAAGAGAAAACTTTTTCGCGGAGATTTGGGATTTAGAAATCGATTAATTGTATCGATTAATTGTATGGATACCTGATTTCTGTTAACTAATAGAGAGAATTTCGGAAAAACATTCATCTCACATAGCCCTTAAAAGACAAGTAAACTTAGATTTAGTATACGATTACCCGAAATTCTTAATCTATGATATATTTGTATAATACAGTAGGTTCGAGAGATGGAGTGTGTTATAGCATCGGGGTGTTTTATACTTGTGTGAAGCACGTCGTAATAAATCTTTCCTTAAATTTACAAGACAGAATAGAGAATTTTAAATGCCTTGCAAGCTAAGGCGTCAAATGATTTAGTCAACTTTTCCTCCAGACTCCTGCGATTTCAGTTTCAAAACCTGATCGACGTTTTTTATCGTTTTCAGTGTTTCTGAGAGCGAGAATTGTAAGAAACTTGCTAAAAGCTCCTAAACCTAAAAAAATGTGAAAAATCTTAGAATCTAATTCAGGCTTTTTGCTAAAGATTAAGTCGTAAATCTTCAAAATCAGCCCAGTGTACGATTTATCGTGGATTGCCAAAATTGCATAGTTTATTTTGGCGCACCCGGTAGTAGGGCGAAATAGTAGGGTAAAAGGGTCAAACTATAAAGCAGGGTGAAAGGGTCAAAAACAGCATTGTTCTAAGTTAGTACTTCTACTACATCTTACAGTTTTTTAAGCGCTGAAATTAGCTGGGTGGAGGACTGGTCAAGGCATGTCAAAACATCACATGAGTGCCTTTCTATAGTCCACCCGGCAAAAGACTTGATTAATTTGACTGACTTGATTCTCTATCGCAACTCAATGAAACAAATCAGCCAAGGTATTCTTTTAAAATGTCATGTTTTTTAGTATACTTTTCCCCAATTTTTTCTAGAATAGGTTATCATTTTGAGCGAAAAATTCTGGAGCAGGGTAAAAAATGTTTTTTCGTGGGCACACCCCCGTACAAATTTAAGTCAAGTACCCCCCCGGGACATGACGTCATCTGGTTCTGGCTTTGAACGGCAATTCAACTATCTGAGTTAACAGTTACAAATAGTTTTATAACTTGTACATTTTGAAAGCTGATCTAGATTTCACTCTTTTTTAACAGGAAATCAACACTCCAAGAACCAAGTGTGTTTACTGGGATTTCAGCTCAAAGTAAGGAACTTCTGTGAACCTTAAAATAAGGGATTGCCCTAAGAATTTCTGCGATGTGAAAAATAGCGATGACCTGATTTGTTATTGATCATACATCTTTTCTTAAGCTGCATTAAGCGTGTAATTTTTTCTGGAGATATATTCTGGGAATAGTTTTCGATTAGAGAAAATTCGGCACGATAAAGCATTTTCACAAGAAAGAGAAGCTTTTGGAAAGCAGTGACTCGCAATAGTGATTTTCAAATCTTTTTTCACAATTTTTGTTTCACATTAATAGATCATAATTTCCTGTTTCTCGTATTTATGTTTTCATTCATACAAAAATCGGCGCTTGAACACTAAAAAAAATCGTATATCATGCTTATGATATTTTTTTATATTGGCAGTTGCACTATTTTGATGTAACATAACATTATGTTACTTGGTCACTGTGGTCACTTGGGGTGAGTGGCTAAGCGGCTTGTACAGTTTCTGTCAGGTGACTGAAGTTAAGCTCGGCCGAGTGAGGACAAACTCAGGATGGGTGACCTCTCGGAGGCCTGACCTCGCAACTCACTTCGCCGTCCTTCGGAAGGGACGTTAAACTAGGGTTCCCATGCCGGGTACGGCATGCATAGTGGGCTTAACTTAGCTGTAAGTAGCTTAAAATCTTGCCAGCCCATTTAGAATAAATTACTGAAAAAAACTGTGGGATAGCTGTAGTTAGCGTTAACTCGGGGATAAATGACGTATCTCAAACGACCAGCGATTTAAAACTCATTTTCTCTTGATAGCACACAAAATGGTGGTAGTTGGTCATCAGATGGTTGTTGGGTTGTAACAAGCAATGCAACTGTCACTGTTTGTCAATGTGATCATCTTACGCATTTTGCCGTTCTCATGAATCTGAGTGATGAAGACAGGGTGAGTTGATACTTTTTACGGTATCTTTTTTATATTCAATAAAACATTTTACAGAGGAGAACCACTTAAAAGAGCCCTGTGCAACGTCATTGCTTTTCGACCGCAAATTATACCGGGTGTGCCAAAATAAACTATGCACGTTTGGCAGGCCACAATAAATCGTACACTGGACTGATTTTGAAGATTCATGACTTAATATTTAGCGGAAACCCTGAATTAGATTCTAGGATTTTTGCCAATTTTTCTGTTGTCAGTTTTTGGAGCTAGACGCGAGATTCTTAAAATTTTCGTTCTCGAAAACATTGAAAACGATCAAAAAACGTCGATCAAATTTTCTAAAGAATCGACTCGACATGAATGGGCAAAGAGAAACTTTTTCGCGGTGATTTGGGATTTAGAAATCGATGAATTGTATCGATTAATTGTATCGATACCTGATTTCTGTTAACTAATAGAGAGAATTTCGGAAAAACATTCATCTCACATAGCCCTTAAAAGACAAGTAAACTTAGATTTAGTATACGATTACCCGAAATTCTTATCTATGATATATTTGTATGATACAGTAGCTTCGAGAGATGGAGTGTGTGATAGCATCGGGGTCTTTTAAACTTGTGTGAAGCACGTCGTAATAAATCTTTCCCTGAATTTACATTACAGAATAGAGAACTTTAAATGCCTTGCAAGCTAAGGCGTCAAATGATTTAATCAACTTTTCCTCCAGACTCCTGTGATTTCAATTTCAAAACCTGATCGACGTTTTTTATCGTTTTCAGTGTTTTTGAGAGCGAGAATTGTAAGAAACTTGCTAAAAGCTCCTAAACCTAAAAACAATTTGAAAAATCTTAGAATCTAATTCAGGCTTTTTGCTAAAGATTAAGTCGTAAATCTTCAAAATCAGCCCAGTGTACGATTTATCGTGGAATGCCAAAATTGCATAGTTTATTTTGGCGCACCCAGTAGTAGGGCGAAATAGTAGGGTAAAAGGGTCAAACTATAAAGCAGGGTGAAAGGGTCAAAAACAGCATTGTTCTAAGTTAGTACTTCTACTACATCTTACAGTTTTTTAAGCGCTGAAATTAACTGGGTGGAGGACTGGTCAAGGCATGTCAAAACATCACATGAGTGCCTTTCTATAGTCCACCCGGCAAAAGACTTGATTAATTTGACTGACTTGATTCTCTATCGCAACTCAATGAAACAAATCAGCCAAGGTATTCTTTTTATCAATAATCTGACTATGCTGTATGTTTGATTATTAGGTATCTGCAAAGGAGCAAGCGAAGGAAAATACATTTGCGTTGATGTGGCTAGGGATCCCAGTTCTCGTCGTGTTATCAGTTGGAGCTATGTATACATGTTTTGCATGGTGCGTATTTCTGTTTGCATCTAAATCACCTGTAAATCAAGAATTTTACCATGCTTTTTATTCTTTGTTTTGTCTACTTTTGGTTTGCAGATAAGAATTATTGTAGAAACACTACGATTCCTAAATTTACTTTTCTGGTATTCAAATTCAATGAATTGTTCAGTCAAAGTTTTTTGTATTCAATGAAGACAAATTGAAAATCAAACACTAAAATTTGTAATTTATTTACTATCCATAGCTTATGTAAGCGAGTCAAGTTTTCGTTGTAGGGGCAGTTAGAATTCGATTTCTTGGGATATGTTTGGATTTTCTCATTTGATCATAGAAATCTGAAAATGCATACAAAAAATGTTTCTTCCTGGTAGCAAGCTAAGCACCTTCGTTTCTTCTTACGCACTTTCTTCTTCTTTCTCTGTATACCGCCCAATTCTGTCCCTCTTCTTTTTTCTTCTTCTTTCTGTCCCCTTCCCTCCCTTCATTTCTTTCCCTTCGTTTCCCTTTCCTTCCGTTGTTTCCCCTTTTTGCCCTTCTTCCTTCTTGGGAAATTTAAGCATTTTAGCTACCTTCTTGGTAGCGCCGCTACCGTGCTACTTCGTTTTTTGAGCCCTGTGCATAGAGTCCAGTTTTTGGATTTGGACCCTATTCGAAGAACTCAGCCAGTTGCTAACAAATAAAGTAATACCTTGGCATTCAGAGCTAGAATTCCTCTCTCCTGGTCGATATGGCTTGGTTCCCTGATTTTATGATAGGAATCATGATACTTTGTGGAGAGATTATGGAATTGGATTCAACTTTATGTTTCAGCTGACTTCTAACATGTAGCTCCTTACATATAACAGAATTTGCTTCCTGTTAATAATTTTGGTTTACTGATTAGGTTTTAGAATTATTTGAATGCATAACCATACTGCGGAATTTGGACTCAGTTCCAAGAATAATCTAGTTTCAGTTACATAACGTTTTTGACAGACTCTTCTTATCAGTTGTGCACATGGCCTAATGCTGCGGTAAAATTTGAAACGATTTGATTTGTCACGAGGTGGCCAGAACATGGAAACATTTACTTTTAACATTTTTGAAGATTATTGCGATAAGACCAGGCTGCCTTGGGAAGATTGCCTAGTCTGACGGCATGTGCCGTTTGGTTATGTAAATTGTTGTCTTTGTTGTTTTTGTTACAATGTTGCCAGCTCAAGGCTATGTTTTACCGATTTCAAACAACACACCATGAATTGCGAGGATAATCGTCTCAACAGCAATTATGTTATAGTCGCTGGTATCATTTTATGGTTTGCTTATTTATGCTTATCTTGGAATTAATTTGCCCATCAGGAGTTTAATTAGTCTGGTCGAAGCAGGATGGTGCTTTTGGCAGGCGAAAGCACGTTGCGGTGAAGTCTGGAAGATAACTTGTTTCATATTAAGTTACCAAATGAAACAGCAACTTGTTTTCCTCAAAATTCTTT
The DNA here is from genome assembly GCA_004194395.1 of Aurelia aurita complex sp. Pacific. NCBI lineage: Eukaryota > Metazoa > Cnidaria > Scyphozoa > Semaeostomeae > Ulmaridae > Aurelia > Aurelia aurita complex sp. Pacific. Next base: position 45,797 of record REGL01000919.1, read on the forward strand.
ACGTATGTTGAAGAAAATATGTACTATTCTGTAGTACGCTAGAAATGAGTCATCCGAAGTCTTTTTGCATTCAGCTAAAAAAATCAAGAAACTTATTGCAATGGCTTTCAGAATTGTGCTACAGTTTGTTAGGCAAGCTTTCAACGTTACTACTTCACCCTTTTTTATTTATTTTTTATATCATCATAGAATATTAAAATTTACAAAGAAACAACAACAGTTAAACGAGAATATGGAAAAAACATGTGTCAATTGTAGCGAGAAAGGACACAAGGTCATCAAGTTCCCATTACGAACGACACTCACAATAATTTAATACAAGGATGCTATTTAATTTGACAAATAAAATATACACTACAAAAATGAATGCTATACCATGTTCGTCAAAGAAATATTCCTCTGACTCACCTGGTAAGGTGTCGCTGTGGTTTGGGGAATTTATATCAAGCCTAATCACTTTGTTGATTTGATATAGAAAATGGTCGCTTCCAGAATTATTCTATTCACAATCACAGTTACGTTTGGGCTACCAAATAGAAGTAATTCGTAAATGTTCTTGGAATCCAAACTCTCAATTTCAATGCCAGGAAGGTCCCAGAGCTGACCAAGGAGATCTCTACGCTGCAAATCATAGAGAACGCAATGCTGGAGAAAGTGCTCATTATCTTCTTTACCTGTGCAACAAGCACATATAGGGTCCAAACATTCAAAGTTATGCCTATATTTGTGTTCATTAAGGCACTAACATTCAAACGAAGCTTAGTCAGAAGAAACTTCACCCTTGTATCAGATAGCGTCATCATGTCCAAGGCTACGAACAGAATAGGCCTTTTAGCTACTCTACAAAAGACTCAGGATCAAGGGGTGTTTTTATCTTTTCTTAGAAATTTGAAGAATTTTTGAAGGTGTGCTATACCAGTAGAAATTATAACGCCACTCAATCAAAAATTTCGTGAATAAATGTTTTAAGATATCGCTGGGTGCAGGCTCTTTTGTAGAACAGCTGAAATGTTTATTTACCTGACGGGCAATATTGTTTATCTCAATCACAGGATTTACAAGGAGCTTATTTGTGAGCTATTCATAGTTTCTTCAATGTCAACATTTCCCTGCACAGATATGATGTTATACCGCCAGGGTGCTAGGTTCCTATCATAATGATCTTTAGCCTTGAACCCTTCCTCTGTTGCCACTGTTAAGCAGTCTACGTCGACCGAGCAGAACTGCATAAAATGATGTCATCAAGCTATCTGATATTAGGAAGAGTTTGGATACATAAACTCTTTGACATGATAAATCAAGAGTTTAAAAGGCGATCTGTCACGCATCTGATTGGGTGATAATGACAATACAAAGAATAGGAGAATCGAATGGCTGCTGATCCTACTGACTTTCTATGGTCGTAGAAAGAGATAGCGATAAGCGATCCTTTATTCTAAATACACAGATTCAAAAAGTATCAAATATTCAAAAAGTATCAAAGATTCAAAAAGTATCAAAGATTCAAAAAGTATCAAAGATTCAAAAAGTATCAAAGATTCAAAAAGTATCAAAGATTCAAAAAGTCTCAAAGATTCAAAAAGTATCAAAGACTAAAAAGCATCCATTATGTTGAGCTCTCACTTTATTGCAGCCAATCAGATACTTGACAGACTGCCTTTAATGCTTAAGGAACAATGTATTAGGTGTTGCTTAATTTCCCGATCTGTTGCAGGGAGCTAAGGGGCTCAAAATTACGCTCTGGCGTCTACGTCAGCTATTCTCATGAAGTTTATGTCAATTTTAGGTCAAAGGCACCAAGAAGGCGACATGTCGGTAAGTGGTAATAATTTATTCTCAGAATTGCTAACATGCTATATTGTTCTCTGACTTCCCATGATTAACTTACGTGCAGACTTTATTTTGCACTGCGAAGGAAGTGTCGAAGTGGAAAGTAAGGTCTGCAGTCAGGCTGCCCCATTATATGTTGATTTACGATTCAGGGAAGCAAATTCGAAGGCAAAATATTTAAAGATTGTAAAATGTGTGTTCTTTTGTCCAGAGAAATAGACCTGTGAATATTTCTACGAAGGAAGAAGTCATCGTATCGCGCCCCAGACTCGATAAGCGCTGCATCTTCTGGGGCTCATGAAATCATATGTAGTTAGTTGTAACTTAAATGTTTTTCATGAATCATTATCATCATTTGTCCTTTGTACAACTGTGAATCGATTAGCTTGAATGTTAATCATTTTTGTAGGCAAAAAGAAGAATCTTGCCACGGTGTGCACGGAATCTTAAGGTTTTCTTGAGTGAATATTAGATCAAAGAAGTCGTCTATTCTCTTGGGTGCCTTAAAATCCGCGTACAAAAAGCTGAAAACCAACTTTTGCAGATAAAATATTGTTTTATACCTTCAGCATCTGCACTTGACGGTGATTTGAAATAGTAATATTGATATGAACTGACTTTCTAAGGAAATCTCTCTACTAGAATGCAACGGAGCACTCTCCTCCACAGAGGCTTGCAGGGAGGGGCTTTTGGGAGGGGAGGAGGAACATAAATCAGCAAAGTCTAAGTCTCATTTATCAATGTCAAGCCTCTGCAGAGGAGAGTGGCGACGGAGCATACTTTAGCTGTGCTCTACATTTCAAATTATTTAACGACAAAAGCTAATGGAAACGCACTCTCGAATGTATTCAACGTATTTCTTTTTCTAACAATCTAAGGCACACAAACTTAAGACTTAGGTTGCATCTAAAAATCTGAACTGTTATAGTTTAGTTGTTAAAGACGGCAAGCCAAGGTTGCCAGAAGACGAAGTAATAGTAACAAAAACAGTGACGGAAGATTTTCCTGGTTCACCAAATCGCTATCTTTACTCATCGTACAACTCTCCGAGCCCTTCAGATCTTGAATGGGAGCATGTCTGGGATTTCCTTACGAATTCCGAATTTGAAAACTGGCAAAATACTGACACAACGAAGCGAAAGCGGTCACGCAGGAGGAGGCTAGAACTCAGACCTCCGAGACTGTTGAGAGGGAGGAGAAAGAAGACGAGAGAGAAGACTGAGACGAGTGAATATTTCTCAGAAGGTGACAGCTCATCAATCAGATGGAAACATCAAGATGATAATGAATGGTCCAGAGAAAGAATTAAATGCCTTGGAAAAGGAATTGTGGATATTAGCAGCGAAGCGTCACAACCTGTGGACTCATTGGTAAGATTCATTGGGTTTTTTTTCTCGTTTTACACCTACGAGTTTGAAAGTTCAAACCTTCCTTTTTAACCAGTAATCTGCCTTAGCTTTGTTGTTTTGTTGTCTGTTTTCTGTAATGTATCTTTAATTTTGTCGTTTTTGTTCTTTGTTTTGTGTATTGAAAATTAATTTGAATTGTAAGTACCATCCATAGTGAAGACCCGGTGACTTTATGTCTTTCTTCATTATGGATGGTACAGTGTAATGTAAGTATAAATATTGTAGTTTTTTAATCTTGATAGAAAAACAAGAGAATTCATTGATAAAATTTATAATGGAATGACTTCCAAGCCCAGAGAAATTGTAAATTTGGCTCAAGTTGGATCGCCTTTGTCCCACTTACAAAATGTGCGAGTTGTGCAAGCCGGACTTAGGAAAACGTAGCTGTAAAAATTGGATAACCCCTTCTTTTATTGAAATATGCTATTTGCATGATTTTTCCTTTTCATGTTCAATCAAAAATTTTACAATACAAGATACTATCTAAAAATACTTACAAACTACTTTACTATACTACAAGTACGATGCTTCGGAGAGCAAAAGTTTATGGCAACTCCGCAGCCATAACAGAGAAAACTAAAAATCTATCTCAAGCTAGACGTCTTCCAACGAAAAAATTGAATTGATCATTCGTGGAAAGTTTGCGTTGCCCTTATCACGTGTAACATCTAATTTAAGACTAACTTCAACAGTACAAAGAATTAGATACTTTTTCTTTGCTATGTCGCCAAATCCCGACCTTCTCAAAGCAAATTTTGGGAAAAGTAACCGTTGTGTATACCTGTCAGTTAAGCAGTCTTAAAGCTTCTTTCCTTGTGTTTCTACGTACATGGTACCCGACATGAACGCCCACTATCGTCCTTGTTCTGCCTCATTTTATTTGCTTTGCTTTCAAGTTTTGTTAAAGTTCCCGCAATTTTGTCCATTTTGTCGGTTTTGCAATTCGCCTTTTCTTTGTCTCTATTTTCCCTGGTTTAGGTTCCGTACGCAGGCCCATTGGCAAATCATTGTGAATGTTGGTAAGATAGTTAATAGGAGCACTCTCGACCACGGCCGTTTTTATGTGAATTTTTTAAGGCAGCTTCATGTGCTGTACGATTCACTTCAGGCAAATATTTTGAATTCATGATTCTTTCGATTTTAGGAGGAATTTTCAGATGACACATCAGTAGCTGATTCCAAAGATGGTGACAAATGCAGTAATAGCTTCGATAACTTCTCTCCTGACGCAATTAGCTCTCCTCGCTCTGGATACTGTGCAGAACCACGATATTACAGCTTCGTGTACAGATCAAATCTGAATTTGAAAGAACGAGAGCATCTACATATGATCTTCAAAGCTGAGAGCAATTTATTACACGGCAACAGAGCCTTGCATTCTTCATGCTCTTCATTGGAGACTTTACGCAGCTTACAACCATCTGGCATACAAAAGATGAAATACGCATCGACAACTTGCTTGGTTACATTAGGAAAGAAAGGCAAGTCGAGATTCGGCAGCCGTAAATGGAGCTCTAAAATCTCACTTGCCTCTTCAACAAGAACTGTGACACACTCTGTTTCGTCGGGGTTCCTCGATAAAACATGGAGCTCTAAGTACGCGTCTAGTTTATCAATCAGCACGTTAGCTCGCTCGCTTTCGACAAAGACGATAAATGAAGATGT
>REGL01000919.1:51420-64902 GCA_004194395.1 Aurelia aurita complex sp. Pacific
AAGAAAAACGAAAAGCCGTGCAAATACATAAAAGTGAAAATGACTCGTTCTCCAACAAAACACATGCGGAGTTATATTGTCCTGCGACAACAATCACGATACTCTGACCATGAAAGACAATCAAGTGTTCTTGAGAGACAGGAAAGTTTAGTTGAGATTGAAGAGAAGTATTCGAAATGTCAGAATAATAGATCAGTGAAAGCGACAGCAAAAAGAAAGAATTCTGCTTTGGAATTTGAGTGTGATGGAGGTAAGGCTGAGATGGATCACCAAGAAGCTGGTCAGGTAAAGGAAGATTCAGATATAGTGGTAGAGCAAGTGCAAATAGCTGCAGTGAATACTCATTCTCCGGTGAAAGTTCCTGGAAAGGTGAGCTGACAGTTCATTGTTCAGTCTAGTTGTAATTGTGTGATGCACTCTTTTTGTTCATCCATGGCAGGAGGTAGTAATATTCCTTTATACAGGTTTGGGGAATTTAAGTGCCCATTGTCAACCATGATCCTTTGTGCGTCGCTACCTCTTATTAAACAACTTGGCTCGCTAGATGTACAACAAATGATAGACTTTGAAATAACGAAAATTGTTCATAAGTCATTGCACAATGAAGAGCCTGATTATCTGCAAGGTCTGTTTGCAAATGTCTTTGATAAATGCCTCGGGGAATTACGCAATTCCAAACTGGATTTGAACCTTCCGCTGTTGAAAACATCCCTAGGACAAAAGAGCTTTAAAAATACATACCTTGTTTCTTGCGGGCCCCCAGAGGCCTCGAGCCCCCTGGTAACTACCCTGGCTACCCCCCCTCCTCTCGACGGTCCTGCTTCATAGATAGCCTGAGTGCCGATTGTCAACAGATGTTGCCTTCAGCATGGCGTTGATGTATATTCGATATTGATATTCTAAAGCGAGTTGGTGCGTGAGAACAGCTAAAACAGATTATAATGTAAACTGTTCCCGAAGAAGAAAGGGAGTAAATAGTGACTTTAGGATCTGTTTTCCAAAGTGCCAGCAATCTTCAAGCCGGGGTGTTTTCACAATGAAAAGCTGAAATAATTATTTCAGCTCTTTATGATTTGACTGATGAAAACGTAGAGCAATAAAGAAATCAGTAAACGAAAACAAATCTTAACGTTACAATTGAGTTTGATATGACAACAATGTTTTCTTTAACAGAAAGTTGATTGATTCTAAAAATTGTTATTTTTCATGCAGCCAACAAGAATAATGAAGCCAACAGTATCATTTACTGATCCAACAATATCATTTACTGACATCAAAGATTCATCATTCATCGACGATGAAGACCAAATGAGAAGATGTCTAGAAACAAGGTATGTCGATCTAAAAATTTTCTTTTTTAATTCCATACAGTCTTTCTCTTCTTTTTCATGATTGTCTTTGGAAGGTGATACTTTTTTTGACAAGGTACCGGATCTCTTCATGATTTTGAGGGAACTAACATGAATTAATGGTAGATAAGGCTCTATTATTCTAACCCCACAGCTTCAAATGTTGTAAAAATAGACGTATGTATTTGCTGAAACTATATCTGAGTTACTTTCTTCCTACCAACATAGGGCTCAAATCTTTAAAAAGGTCGGTGTAAAATTCTATTACAGTTTTCTTTGAATAAATGGTTTGAAAGGAACTTAGGGTTTTGCCGTAAATCTGCCGTGGAAATTTATTGATATCTTGATTTGCCTTAAAGTGGCGGCATTTATTAAATTTGAGGCTATGACGTCATCAAATTTCTAAATCCTAAACCAGAAGAGCTACAGATTTCTGCTTACCACCATATTGTAGACCATCATAAACTATGGTTTTCTTGAAGGTTATATCATTTTTCCTCTTTGGTTTTAGGATTTACGGTGATCTAATTTTTTCAAAATTTTACATGAATTTTTTCAAAAATAATCAAATTGCCAACATTTTGAAAAAAATCAAGATATCAAAAAATTTCCACGGCAGGTTTACAGCAAAGTACCATAAGTTCTTCTCAAGCAATTCAATTCAAAGTAAAATGTCATAGAATTTTACACCCACCTTTTTAAAGATTTGAAAGATTTGAGCCCTATGCTCTTCCTACCTAAACTCCTTTTGTAAATAGATAAGAGTTTAACTGTAAATATTCGAAATCCTTTAAACAAATGTTGTATCTGTGATAAAATTCTGATTGGTTAAATTTAAAGAATGTCAAATTCATTGTCTAAATCTTTATAAATCTCTTCAGCTAATTTTAATGATTGTTGTTTCAATGTTAAATCTAGTACTAAAAGTCTAGTCAAAATTGAATATAGCCAAACAGCTTAACATAGGCTCCAAATTTTTAAATCGGCATAAAAAGGTTGGTGTGAAATTCTATAACCTAATTCTTCTAGTTGAATTGCCTGAAAGAAACGTTAACTATTTATCTATAATTCTACCATTGGACTTTTTAGAAATTTTGAATATTTTTCAAAATTACAGCGTATTTTATATTGTAGCTCATTTGAGGATGTGACGTCATCAAATTTCTAAATTATAAACCAGATGAGTGACAGACTTTTGCTTGATACCCTATTGTAGACATTCGTAAACTACGGTTTTCTTGGAAATTGTGTTATGCTGTGTCAAACAGTTTAGAAATTACGACCGTTTTAAGTTTTTTGAAAATCTTCCTTGAATTCTTGAAAAAGAAGAAAAACAATCTAAATCTGAAATATTGAAGATTTCAGAAAAGTCTAATGGTAAAATTATTGCAAAATAGCTAAAGTTTCTTTGAAGTCATTCAGTTCAAAGAAATAGGCCATTAAATTGTACACCAATAAAGATTTGGAACCTATGCTATGACCTATTTCTTTGGCTCAAATGGCTTCGTCAAACAACTTTACTTTAATTCTGCCTTTGGACTTCTCTGAAATCTTCAAAATATTTAGAATAAGAAAGTTTTTCTTCTCTTTTAAGAATTCAAGAAAATTTTGAAAAACTTAGAACCATTGTAATTTCAAAACTTTTTGAGGAAACATAGATAATTTTCAAGAAAACTTTTGTTTATGAACGTCCACAATATGGTATCAAGCACAACTTTTCATTTTTATGGTTTATGAATCAGAAATTTGACTTGAAGTATGAACTACACTGTAATTTCGGAAGTGTTCAAGATCTCTGAAAAGTCCAATGCTCAAATTGCAGCAAAATGACAAAGTCTCTTTCAAGCCATTTCCTTCAACGGAGTAGATATGTCCTAGAATTGTACACCAAAATTTTCAACGATTTGGAAGCAACCTACGTCGCTTGTCTGCCTTACTATTAAGTTTCTGGATATAAACAATTAATTTCAGGCTCCTTGAATTTTAACTGTTATAAAGCCTACGCTTAAAGTGCATATTACGTCCAAGAAAGAAATCTGTTTTACCTGTGCACAAGTATTACCTATGAAGTACCGGGTGTCCCAAAATGATGTATTACTGTTTGATTGCTTAGATGTCCATAACCAATGAACCGATTTTCAAAAACTTTGTTTTATTTGATTGCCTAAAGGCTAAATTGTATTTTAAGATGTTGGTTGTGGTCTTACCACGGCGTTTTCATGTCGAAAAGGATATCGATAAACCTGCTCAAATTCAAGCCTTATATGGCATGAGAAAGAAACGGCCTATTTTTCCAGTCAACATTTTAGATGTGATACAAAAGGCTGAACTCGTATTCGTATTCTCTGAACTCAGTATTAACTGAATTCGTATTCTCTAAACGGCATATATTCTCTGGACGACATATAAGTTCAGCCTTTTGCATCACATCTGAAATGTTGACTGGGAAAGAAGGCCGTTTCTTTTTCATGCCATCTAAGGCTTGAATTTGAGCAGGTTTGTCGATCTTCTTTTCGACATGAAGACATCGGCCTAAACCACAACCAACATCCTCAGATACAATTTAGCCTTTCGACAAACAAATGAAATAAAGCTGTTGAAAATCGGTTCATTGGTTATGGAAATATAAGCAATCAAACGATAATACATCATTTTGGGACACCCGGTATACATTTTCAAAGATGTGTATACTAAACTAAATCCACGTTTAAATTCTATTTTAAAGTTCATGAAATAATATTTGCTTTTTAGTGTATTTGGCTCAACGTTAAAGAGATGGAAAGGACGATCAAAGCTTTATTCACTTCGTAAATAAACAGTAGTATAAATAGTATAGATGTAGTATCGTAAATGGTAGGAATTATTTTGATATGAAAGTTTATCAAGTCTCTTGAACAGGACAAAATTCGATCTGAATGACCACAAGAGGGTGTGAATGTGCACAAATATATGTTAAAAATTGTTTTCATAAAATAGCAAGAGCATTTTCCAGTCAACATTTTATGAAAGCTCAACGTAGCAATGTATTTGAAATCGTCTGTAGAATTTTTTTTACAAAATTGATTGACCTCTGTTCCTCATTTAAATGAAATGCTCCAAAGCAAATTTGGAATTCAGCTTTTTTCACATCTTCCAAACATGAGGGAATAGTCCGAGAAATGAATGAATTGCCATATACTTGAAACTGTTTTTCGGACAGTAGGCATAACTTAAATTAACCAAGCAACATCTCAAAAGATAGCTGAGCCTTATAGCTTCATGCTGATACCTTGTTTGTGTTCGTAACATTTGCTTTCAGGAAACTATGTGAAATCTAGCTCATGAAGTTTTTGTGGGTCACCCGGTGGTGGTAGGGGAAATGGAAACAGCACTGAACGCCAAACACCTTAAATGTTTGCTACTTACCCAAAATAACTCCAGCTGCGATTCTACGATAGAATTTAAATCACACTGTAGAAGTAGTGTATTTTTACGATCTTTAAACGTGCATGTAAATATACGAACTTGATGGCGTGAAGAAACTTGATCTTTTCGATCTTTTAAATTTGTGTATTGATAAAGCATTCGTTATAAATGTAAATATGATATTCAATCAGCCTAATTTGTCTTTCGTTTTATTTGATATTCTAAACCTACTTTTTTTAAACATCAAATGCACTACCTAATACAAGGCATGGCGATAATAAACTAAACTAAGCTAAGATAACAGCAACAGTAACAAAAATAACAATGAATTAACATTAAAAGGATGCTGGTTGTGGAATATCCATTTCGCCTCTACGTCTATGGAATGCTTCTTTTAAATGTTTTCCTGAAACTCTTGTATTTTCTGCACTGTCGTCGGGAAATACTTGCTTAAAAAGTTCAGTTCTTTCAGTCCAGGGGTTTCTAACATTAAAGTTGAAATACAGCTTTCTCAATATTATTTCTCAATATTATAAAAAATAGGATCGTATATCAAGTTTGAAAAATTTACTAGATTTTGACATTGTTGAGGAAGGAAGAAAGTGCTGTTTTTGTAGCAACCAGTTTAAGTTTATTGTGCCATAAATCAGCAAGCACTTTGTAGATCGACTCAAGCAATGTCTTGAGCTCTAAGTTGAAGCCTGTTCTTTGCACCTGTTTAAAAAATGTGACAATTGAAGTTACAGGGCCTCCACAACAGCCGTACAAAGGGGCACAATGTTTTCGGACACCCTGTATATTTTTGCTTGGCACTAGCAAATGTCTTAAAAATCTCAATGCAAACAACCCTAATTATCTGTATATGGCGAAAGAAGGCGAGATCATGATTCATATGAAAATTAGCTTTAAGTGTTTGTCGTATTTTGTGATTGGATAGGAAATGTTTGCAAACTAACAGGTCATACGATCGATCCAAAGGGCTTGATCAATTAGGCCAATTCAACTCAATGCTGAATGAGGTTTTAAATATTAATCAATAGAGCATCAATAGACCATCGGTAGATCAAGCGGTGGTCTACTAGTATTTGATCGCTAGTCGCCACAACTGATCATAAATCTATCAAATTAGTTGAATAACAAATAGCCAATAGCCAATACGAATGGTCACATGTTGAAATATCTGTGGATAGCGTTCGAGAGGCTGATGTGAGAACGAGCTGGTTGCATGCTGTGAAAACCGGACCATAGGACCCGGGGAACCGCCAGGACCTTGAACCCCTAAATAATTTGATAATGATAATAATGGCCTTAAAGTATTAAAGACGAAAAGGACCCTTAACACCAGAGGGTCATCACCACAGACAAACAATAGGCTAATGTCACAAACCTGTCAAACAAGAGGTTGCGCCAAGCTTCCCCTCTTCCATCCTACGAACTTCCACTCGTTCAAACTAACGCCAGGACGATAAGGATCAGGCAGAGAGTTTTGAATTAGTACCACAGGGGATACCCAAATAGTACTTCTAAATAGCACAAACTCTCTGTATGATTCCAGGCGTTGGTTTGAACCAGCAGAAGTTTATGAGACGGAAGAGAGGAATCTTACGATAGGCAGCCTCTCCTGTTTGACAGCTTGATAATAACTCAATATTATTCAGGGGGAGCATTCTGTGGAACTCCATACCTGATGTAATAAAGAACAACCAAAACATAGCCTCATTCAAAAATAATCAAAACGTGGAATGGGAACAAATGCAATTGTATTATATGTAAATAATATGTTGGAGAAAACTAGTTATTTTATTAACAAACTTTAAAGAAAATCATTATCATTATTATTATTATTACCCTCCGGTGTAGGGTCCTTTTCGTCTTTAGTACTGAAAGGGTCTTAGGGGTCTCAGGGTACCAGGGTCCTAGGGTCCAGTTTTTACAATTTTCCAGATAGCGTAAGAGAGATGCTGATACAGGAGCACGCTGTTCCATGTGGGCGATGCTCAGAAGATCGCAAATCAATACACGCTGAGCAGTAAACCATTCTATAGTAAACATAAGTCGTTGCTAAGAGCGAGACTAAAGGTCGAATTTCTTGGTCAAATGGCCATTCAGGTATTGACTGGCGTATGAAAGCTTGTGAAAACAACAGGAGCCTGGAAAGCGGAGAAATGCTAGTTAACGGTTTTAATTAGAGAAGCTAAGGCTGCGTTTACACGAAGCCAGTAGAATTTTGTACACATATCCCATATGATAATGAAAGTTTAAAACCATAGAGTTAAAGCGCACCCACATATTTCGTTAAACNGAAAATCTCAACGAGATTCTTCATGCATAAAGAAGAGACCTCGTACATTCCGAAAATGTATTTTTTAGTTTCGTACGACTTCTAGAAGTATCATAAAACAGTAAAACAAAACGAAAAACGACGTATTTGTACCCACACTTTTCTGCCGCACGTGCGCATAAACAATGGAAAGACAATAGACAAATTCTCGCCTTGCAAGTTTCTTTTCATAAATCTCGGTCAATTAAATTTTCGGTTTTGTGTATTAAATATATTTTCAGAATGTACAAGGTCTCTACTTTATGTAGGAGGAATCTCGTTTAGATTTTCAGACACAAAAAATTTGCGATTGTGTCTCTTTAAACGACAAGAAGCAAATGAAAGGGGGACAAATTTGTTGAACAGTAGCTGAGAAATCTGGTAGACGGTTAATTAAAACTGAGGCTGCGTAGTGGAATTTTGAACATAATAGACTGTTTGCCAGGAGAATTGTGAACTTCTATTGGCACGGTGTGGATTGGAGGCTATAGCGACACATTTCATTGTTAGCGGGGATGGCTCCGTGATAGTGCGCTCTACTACCAATGTGAGGGTTGCGTTGGTGGTTCGAGTTCCCGCCCTGTTGAACCTGCTGTGTAGAAGCGAGGAGAGTCTCCAACTCCCTGTAATTCCAGAGACAATGCTGTGTGATCAAATTGAGAGGAACGGCCAGGAAACTTCTTCGATAAACTTTGCTTCTCAATGTCCTAAACTACCTTCGCTTCGAAAGCTAGTTAGAAACAAAGAAGAAAATACACTCCTTACGACATTTTCGAATTCTGTCGGAAGCGTGTAAACTGGTTATAAGAATGTGATCAGACTTAGAGGAATACATCAAAAGGTATAAGTGATAATAGCCACCCGGGACACGTAGATGTCTCGCGTCTCATTCCGCGAGACATGTAGTACATGCCATGCCACCTGAATATATTCGTGGCGTTGTTGGAGCAAGGTCCAAGTATCTGTGCAGAAAATCCAGAAAACAAATACTCTGTAGACAGAAACAGTTTTTCTTCTCACTTAGACTCTTCAAGAGTCATAATCACCCAGGCTTCTTTGCGGGCACGCAATGATTTCAGACTTTCTGAAAATCAAATTTGGCCTAAATTGAAACTACAGATCCATAGTGCAGTAGTTGAACCAATAGAACAGCTCAACTAAAGTAAAACTTTTCAATCATCTCAACTACCGCAGTGTGGATCGATAGTTTCCCTTTAGGCCAGATTTTATTTTCAGACTGTCTGAAATTTCAGCGTGCCCGCAAAGGAGCCTGGGTGACAATGACTCTTCAATGTTAATAGGTCAACACCGATTGTACGGTGCCCTGATATTTATAAAATTGACAAGCTAACTTTTTGCTTACTTAGTCAATTTCGCATCAAGCACACGCGCCTTTCAATATGGAGGACCAACTGGCAAGGTCATGAAAATATATCCTAGCACGAGGTTCGGTAAAGATCTCTATTCATCCTGACTTCAGGTGGACGCACTTCCAGGAAGCCGAAATAGCCGTAGTGATGAACTGTTGCGCTTTACAGTCCTCTGCTTTTGTATAATATAAAGAAGGGAAATTGAACTATCTTGCAGAGCATCATATATCATGCTGGTTTAGTTTTATTGTTTGTTGTAAAGTCCTAACCAAACGAACCAACATTGTCTGATAAACATTTCAGTTCAGTATGTCTAGATAAAATGTTTATCGGTTTTGCGAGCTGTACTGTTTTTTTCTACCTGCAATCCGAAGGCATATTTCCTGTCAGGACATTGAAAACCTAACTTAGGTTTTGCCTAAGCTTGTCGAGGCAGTGTCATGGTCCTTTCTCGCGATGTGACCATACCATACCTTGTGATTCATTTAGCCTGAGAGTCCACAGAGTTAGCGGGGACTCGCGCCACCAACCTCATGAAAATTGGTGGACCTGCGCGCTACCACTGCGCCATCCCTCCACTATGCCGTGGTTGTCGTGGTTGTTGTGGTTACGTTGGTTGTCGTGTTTGTCGTGGTTGTCGTGGTTGGTTGCCGTGGTTGTCGTGCTTGTCGATCTCCACGTGGAAAGGTTCCAGATCAACCAGACGTAAATACGACCTCACTTTGCTAATAATCTGAAATATGCTAGGGACCTTTTCTTCGTCAATTAAGCTGAATCATGGAGTTCAGTTTGTCGCAGGGTGGCATGAGCGATTCAAATCTTCTTAAAATAAATCTACTAATGTTCTTGATAAGGTAGGTTGATCTGCCACTCCAGACAACCACGGAAGGCAACTTAAAATCTTAAAGTAACGGTTTCATCAATAGACAATGCTTCCTCGTAGCATAAACAAAATTCCTAGTTGTTTTCGTTTTCAGAGTTGCCTATAGTGATCTGAAATGAATGATGTTTAACTGTGTTTAATCTCATAGATAAAGGAATAAATCTTTCCTAGCTAACCGCCGTATCTGTTGTTAAATAAACTCCAATCTTTTGTCTTCTTTCTACCCCCCTTGGATGTTTTCACAAATATGTAAGTGTATTGTTCTCGAGAAGCCCCCAATGTATCTTCCTTAGCTGACCACTGTGACACACTATGACACACTGTGACACATCACTTTTCATTATTCTGCCCCCTGGATATTTTTCTAGCTAACTGCATTGTTTTGGTACATTAGGAGAGTATTCTATGTATCTTAAGGTGCATTTTCACTGAAAAGCTTTTGAGAGGAAAGCGAAAAACTTTATTCTTTAGTTAATTGTAAGTGTCACTCATTGTGGGAACTCGCTGACTACGTGTCCTTTCCTGCAATGAGTGGCACAGTAGTTGTATTGTTGCATGTTTTCTGTTTTAATTGATATGAAAAAAAGCTTTTGATTGATGTGATACCGGATCATGCGCACATCAGGCGAAGACTTTCTCAGGGAAAAAACCCCTTCTCTGAAAGCTGACTTTATTTCAACTTTTTATCTTCAGTTCGTGCAGGAATTTCGTTCGCTCAAGTGAAAATAGCTCTTATTTGTTGTATCTTTCATTAAAAGCCATCTTTTGCTGTTTGATGCTCTTGGGAAGCTTTTGATGCCCAGGGAGCATTACGTACAATTTTAATGGTGTGGACGTGCCGAGCAAAACTTCCCCAGTTTGACCACTTTTATTCAGATTTGGGTCATTGTCTAGCCGAAATTGTCACTTATTTTTTGCGTGTTGCCTAGAGTTAGGCTCAAGAAAGGTATAGATTTTGATTCAAGATTCATGACATTGGATATAGAAATGCATACCTTCGTAACAGTTTGGGCGGTTTCCCCTCCCAATAGGACTCCTGGCGCCCTGTGCTTCAATGTACTATGCAGTGTTCGTTTAATCAGAAAGTTGTTTTCAGTTGTATCGTTTGTTAAATGCCAAGCTTATTCATCAATCTATACCCCCCTTTGATGTTTTCCTAACTGACTACATTGTTTTGGTTTTGTAAGGAAGTCTTCGATGTACCTTAAACAGTGTTCATTTATCACTAATCCCATCTTAGTTGAATGCACATAACGGTCGGTTTAGGCTCGAAAGCTGGAATAAGGTGGTTTCTCCATTTCTAAAGTAATTGACGCAGTCGTTGTGGTATTTTTATCCGTAGTCTTGATACAAAATAACGATTAAAGATTATGACTTTTGCTTTGTCTGACACCTGGAACGTCTACTGTTATTGTGTGAGATTTATTGCTCATTTTATACCCTTCGATGACTAAGCAATTCTTTTAACCTTTTCAGCTTTAACGATCTATTGGTGTAGACTTCATCCATTTTGCCCTGATATCCGGAGCCTTTGAGGAATCTCTTCTCGAGATAGAAATAGAATAACATGTCTAGTCTGTTTGCTATCATAGCAGAGATTTTTGTTGGAGGGATGAGTTCAGTGACAACTTCAGACGGACTAATAGAGTCTGGTACCGTACCTCGTCTGCGCAAGCATAGTAGGCTAAGGCTTAGAATAGTTGTTGTTGTTTAAAAAACTGAACTTTCTTCTTGTTTACGATGGCAGCACTTACTTGTTTAAAGGCGCACGCGCATAGGTCACGTGATTAACTTTCAATGTATTTTCCCGCCCTATTTTTTCCTACGTTTTAATGGGCCTAGCCACGTAACCAAGACTAACGAGCAATACAGAAAACAATCCAGGATTCCCTTACCTGCCCTCAAGGCACTTGGTATGTGGCTCAGATAGTTGAAAATTTGAAGTTTTCATCATGGTCGGTGGATAGCTTTGTCTCCGTTGCATCTTGGTCACTATCGTCTTGATCACCACTACGCTTCCACTGCTGCTTTGCATCGGTTCCCATACCTAATAATTGAGTTGATTTTCCACGCAACATGTAAATTCAGATTTTTCATTTGATCAATTCTTTTGTGCCTTTCATAGTTAGCTAAGCATTTGCATGAGTTAGCTGCAATACATAGCTATTAGGAAGTAAAAGTGCTCGTTTCGCTCACCCTTTAACATCCCTAGCACCTACGGAGGGCTCATGAATCATATTTGAATATCATTTGTGCCTTTCATAGTTAGTTAAGCATTCGCAGGAGTTAGCTGCAATACATAGTTATTAGGAAGTAAAAGCACTCGTTTCGCTCACCCTTTGACTTCCCCAGCACCTGCGGAGGGCTCATGGATCACATTGGAATATCATTTGTGCCTTTCATAGTTAGTTAAGCATTTGCAGGAGTTAGCTGCAATACATAGTTATTAGGAAGTAAAAGCGCTCGTTTCACTCACTCTTTAACATTCGTAGCACCTGCGGAGGGCTCATGAATCATATTTGAATATCATTTGAGATTACATTCGTCTTGGTTCTTGGGTACGCAGAACAACAGCAACGTTATATTTTCTTCAGTTGATATTCAGGTAACGTCACCAATTGCTCTGAGCTCTATCTCAAATAAGATGTTATGTGAGATTCATGACAGTACAAATTACTCCTGGGTGAGATCTCGGGTACTCATTAGTGAGATCTCGCCTAGGAGGGCTAGCCTTCAGCTCATATAAACGAGGGAGAATTTGATAAAGGATCAGACCAATGGTGAGATATTGCCAAAGAGGGCCGGCCCATTCTCCATATACACAGCACTCCAGAAGTTATCTAGCTCTTTGATATCGGTATACTGCTAGCTGAGATGCGGCCATTCTTGACCGATGTTTTTGTTCACGTAGGAACTATATTTCTTAATCATTGCTCCGCTTCAAGACCTTAAAGTGCCATTGTCACCCAGGATCCTTTGTGAGCATGCTGAAATTCCAGACTGTCTGAAAATCGAATTTGGAGCAAAAATGGAAACCATGGATTTACCGGGTGTCCCAAAAAAATGTATACAGATTTGCTCGACTCCAGCAATGTGAATTTAGCTTTAATCTATGGCTAATTACTCTCAAAATGTTCCTCGATAGTTAACTTGACCATATATACCTCTTTTGTTGGTATTGGTGCTTTGAAAGTAGAGATATAAATCTTGAAATCTCAAATTTGCGTCCACTTGCAAACCAGAGCTTTGGCCTTTTGGCCTAAGCAAATTCCTGAAGCACATCGAATTAAGAACTGAAATTAATGACAAATTAAGAAACTTCCCAATGGATGACTGGGGGGGGGGTGATTTCTGGAAAACGGGATAACACAAGATCTAATATTGTTCAAATGTTATCAATGCTATCATTGATCTATACGCTGTGCCTTAAGAATTTGCTTCGGCCAAAAGGCTAAAGCTCTGGTTTGCAGGACGAGGCAAATTTGAGTTTTCAAGCTTAACAGGTCTGCTCTCAAAGTACCAATATCAACAAACGAGGTATCTATGTTCAAGTTAACTATCGAGGAACATTCTTAGAGTGATTATACATTCATTCAAGCTAAATTCACAGTGCTGGAGTCAACCAAATCCGTATACATTTTTTTGGGACACCCGGTAGTTGAACTGATAGAAAAGTTTTACTTTAGTTGTACTGTTCTTTCAGTTTAACTACTGCATTTCATTTCATTTCATTTTTCATTTCATTTCATTTTAAATTCTTTAAACAGGGTTAAATATACAGTTAAATACTGATTTCCAAATTGCCCTGTAAAATAATAACAAAATAACTATCTCTAATCAAAATTTACATGTAGCGATAAAGATAAAAATAAAACTGGTATGTAAATAAGGAGTTCAACCGAAAAGATCACTGGCTGGTTTTATATGCAGCTTTGAATCGATTTAAGGTCGACGCTGTCTTGACATCAGCGTTAAGGCTATTCCATAATCGTGCTCCTCTATAAGCAAATCACCGTTGACCACTGGACGTTTTTAGAAAAGGCAGCTTCAGGTCTGTATTTGTATTTCGAAGCTCTCTAACACTATTATCCGACAACCTCTCGAACAAAGTTGCAAGGTAATTGGGAGCTTCCTCATTAATTGACCTGTACACCA
>REGL01000919.1:65578-81952 GCA_004194395.1 Aurelia aurita complex sp. Pacific
GTGAAGTATGCAAAGTCAAATTTTATCAAACAAGAATATTTGAGAAGCAGCAAAAATAATGTCTATGCACGATTCTAATTTCGCTGTTAACAGAGGCCGAAAATCGAATCAAACATGTCATGTAAACGTTTGCAATTTAAACTGTATAAAAGAAGTTCGGATGCAAAAAAGACAAGATATTTAGCACACTGAGGCCTTTCTGACTTGTGTCTTCATCAGAGTGTGACTTACAAAACTAAAGTTTTGTAAGTCACACTCTGATGAAGACACAAGTCAGAAAGGCCTCAGTGTGCTAAATATCTTGTCTTTTTTGCATCCGAACTTCTTTTATACAGTTTAAATTGCAAACGTTTACATGACATGTTTGATTCGATTTTCGGCCTCTGTTAACAGCGAAATTAGAATCGTGCATAGACATTATTTTTGCTGCTTCTCAAATATTCTTGTTTGATAAAATTTGACTTTGCATACTTCACAATGGCTTAACATTTTCCAGATCTTGATTAGAACTAAAGTGGTCGGTTTGATTAGAAATTAAAAACTCCGCTATAGGCCACTGAGCCACCATTTCCCCCCTTTAGAAAATATTCTTTCTGTTTGTTGTTTGTAGTAATGTTCTCTTGTTTTTTTGTTTGTTTTTGTTCGTTTTTTTACGTGGTGCATGTAGTCTATTTGCTTTTATGTATATATGTAACGGCCATGGGATAGACATAGCCTTTTTGTACTCGTCGTATCATCTTAGTAGTATCTTAAAGTAATTCTATCAGTTGTGTAATCAGTAATATTTATTGTAGTTCTTCTAAATGGATTATAGTAAAAGGATCTTGATACGCTTTTCATGCCAAGACCGCTGCAGAAATCTTTGAACATATTTACAAGTTTTGTCAAGTCAGAATTAGATTTACCAACATCATTTGAAGTGCTTTCTGATCCTTGAGGCTACCCAGGGCTTGCTTGAAGCTTTCGTACGCAAGATATATTTCAGGGCTATTTTTCCTCATTAATTAACCTGATCGCTGTTAACCATCTCTGCAAGAATCCTATGCATAATTTAAGACTGGTCAACACAGTATCTTTGGTGATCAAACAAATGTCGATATGATTTCTGACAGGGAACATAGAAACTACCCAATTCTGATATAAGCATTGAATGTCCCTTAGTTTCCACGGGTTTATTTTCGAATTCCTCTATTGAGCTGTATTATCATGTTGCCAAAAATGGGATGTTGACCTACACTGAATGGCAACTTGATCTCAATGCATGTCAATCAAACGACCAGTCTGTTTTATTCGAGGTCATAGAAGGCTGACCTAATGCAGCCGAAAACTTTAAGACTAACAGAATTCGGTTTGTTTAAAGGGGATCTACGCGTTTGTAAGCCCTTGATAAAAATAGCAGTGCAAAGACAATAGGTCATGATACGTACCGCACCATATTTGGGTAACTGATCTTCGTCAACAGGAAATTAGACTGCAATTTTTTTTCAGTAATTCATTTTGAGAGGGCATGAAGCATTTCTAACTACTTGAAGCTAATTTAAGCCCACTGTGCATGCCGCATCCAGGCATGGGACCCCTAGTTTAACGTCCCTTTCAAAGGACGGCGAGGTGAGTTGCGAGGTCAAGCCTCCGAGGTCACCCATCAGGAGTTTGACCTCACTCTACCGAGCTTAACTTCAGCTACCTGACGGAAACTGTATAAGCCGCTCGGCCACTCAACCCACAACTTGCTTGAGCCACTTTTATATGCTTAGATTCCCTTCAGCTTGTTCTTTATCATTAAATCACGAAGCTGTGTTTTCTATATCTACCGGGTGTGACCCAATGAAAAATAAAACCTTCTTAAAGATCACCAAATTGGGATTATTTCACGGATTTTTATGTTTTTTTTAGTGTAATTGCATCAAAGACGACCAAGTAGATTTGATGGATGATTGCTATTGTTTTTTTTTTGAGGGATGGAAGACGAAATTGCAGCGTGAAAAAAGCGTCTTTTTGAACAATGGTATGTTGCAAAGTATAGATATTTAACCAGAAAGCCATTTTTTTTATATATTCCATCTAAAAATTTTACAAGACAAATTACTACCTACATTTTAACCTACGTTACAACACTACGACTACGATACCAAGAGGAGCAAAATAGAATGTCAAACCCGAGGCCTTTTAGAAGAAAATATTGACAAGAAACAAACAAAATACAAAAATATTAATTTTGCAAAAAAAACGTACTTAGTGGTTGCGTGGCTTGTGAAAAAGTTTAAAATATGAGCTCAATCTAACCGAGTTTCGTGAATAAATTGTAATGTTAGCTCGAGTATGTTCCGAGTATGAAAGCCATTTCTTACGATTTCATGAGGTATCGAGCCTTAAAGGGAATAGACATAGCTATATCTCGTAGCCGCTATAAATAGGCTGAAGAAACGCCCACAAAACCATTGTTTCTTTAGCTACACAAAGAAACCGGATGCGTCAAAGTTGTCGAGTACAATAGATTATATTTTTGACCTGGCCCGGGCCAGCTTTTAACTATGTCGATNGGAACACTATTTAGCCTTTTGTGAATCTTTGGCAGCAAGTAAAATCTTCCAAGCTTGGGATTATTGACCATCAAATATTCCAATGTTTTGTCGTCAATTTCCCCTCGCTCTCTAACCCTACCAACTGCCTGATTGACAACAGCGTGAAGATGGTCCGAAGGATCCTTATCAAGTTTGCAATACACTGCAGGGTAGCATAGGTTCCAAATCTTTATCTCGGCGTAAACAGGTGGGTGTAAAATTCAATCACCTAATTCTTCTGATTGAATGGCTTGAAAGAAACTTTCGATACTTATCTATAATTCTACCGTTGGACTTTCCAGAAATTTGAATATTTTTCAAAATTGCAGCGTATTTTAAATTTCAGCTCATTTGAGGATGTGACGTCATCAAATTTCTAAATCATGAATCAGATGAGTGACAGACTTTTGCTTGATACCATATTGTACGCATTCATAAACTATGGTTTTCTTCGAAATTACTTCATGTTGCGTCAAACGGTATAGAAATTAAAATGGTTTTAAACTTTTTTGAAAATTTTTCTTGAATTCCTGAAAAAGAAGAAAAACACTCCAACTTTGAAAATATTAAAGATTTCAGAAAAGTCCAACGGTAGAATTATAGAGAAATAGCAAAAGTTTCGTTGAAGTCATTCAGTACAAAGAAATAGGTCACTCAATTTTACACCAGGCTTTTTAAAGATTTGGAACCTATGCTGGTCCAAGGCAATTATTTTGAAGAGACCGGTCACTGATCACATGGGAATAAACGTCCTATCCTTCTTTTTCAGAAATGCTGTGTGACGATGCCATTGTATCTTTTGGGTTTCATTGGTTTGTCAATATTTTCATTACATTCACATAACTTCCAAAGATGTTTCATCTGTTGAGATAATCGTGGATCCTTGCAAGATGAGGTATTTTCCTTGATTTGTTGCATTTTTAGGTAATTTTGGAAAGTAATGCACTCAACTTTTGGAAGGTCCTCATGCTGCTTATAGCATAGGGCTCGAATGTTTAGAAAGATGGGTGTAAAATTCCACTATATTTTTCATTGAATTAAATAACTTGGAAGGAAGTTAGGGTACGTTGCTGTAAATCTGCCGTGGAAATGTTTTGCCATCTTCATTATTTTCAAAATGGCGGCATTTATTATATTTTGTCATCAAATTTCTCAATCCTAGACCGGAAGAGCTGCAGACTTCTGCTTCCCATCATATTGTAGCCCGTCATAAACTGTGGTTGCTAGAAACTTATATCATGTTTCTTCTACTGATTTTAGGATTTACGATGATTCTAAATTTTGCAAAATTGTCCATGAATTCTTTCAAACATAACGAAGATGCCGCCATTCTGAAAATAATCAAGATATCAAAAATTTTCACGGCAGATTTACAGCAAAGTGCCCTTAGTTCCTTTCAAGCCAGTAAATTTAAAGCAACATTTGATAGAATTTTACACCCATCTTTTCAAAGATTTGAAAAATGCTTGCCCTATGCTATGCTGCTTAGTGTCTTTTTGGAGAATGCATTGGTCATACCTCCGTTAAAGCGAAGCCTTAGCACAGAACCCGTTTACACTGCCGATATGAAATGAATATGACCTGAAACTGTGCCGCATTGGCCTCCCGTATGCACTATGCTAGTACAGTTTTCACTTGAATATGGCATGAAAAGAATATATCATATTAATTTGCTTCGTCGCTAAACTGGCATCATTTAACGTCGGACTAATACAAGGGCTATAATTTGACAAAGAGAGCTTGCGCCTTGAGAAATCCTTGCTTTGTGTGTGCTAAAAACATATCATATTCGTATCGTATCGTATTTTGTACTCTTATCGTATTTCGTACCGGCATAGTGTACATTGCCTGGTCGGAGGGGGGAGGGGGGCTAGTTAGCTCAATACCAAAGCCGAGGAGACCACACTCTCTGCTGACTCCGGATCTTATAAAATGGATTGTATTAATACCCCTGGTAGCATCTATTCTAGGACTTGAAGGTATCATCATCTTCGTATAAGGCAGGGTTGCTGAAGCCCACCAGCCATCTGAAAATTTGATGCGGTGACACACTTTACATATACTGAATCTGAAGGTATCTACAGCTTGAGCGATTTAAATCTCGTGATCAAGAGGTAAAACAATTTTAAGAGCCAAACCTCAGACAGAGATAAGATGCAATCTCCCACGTGGAAAGGAGATAAAACCAAACAGATTGGTTACTGTTTTCATAGATAAACTCTTTATTTGTTGATAAAATTACCTCGCTCTGTGTACTTCTAAGTTTCCTTATCTCTAAAGAGGAAACATGAAAAAATCAGTCAGGAATCAGAAAATAGCAATATCGCAAGCTCGGTCTGTACTTTTGAAGCCTCGGGCTTTGTATTTTTCTGTGCAACACAAAACCGGTTAGTATGGCCATAGCATAGTAATAACGATCTCTGAAACAAGAACTTGTTTAGCTTATCTTATAAAGATACCTGACAACTTGATCACATATGTTTATTTCTGATTTGTTTTAGGCATAAACTAGAATTCTCGGGAACTAAAATCTTCGCTAAAGGCTAGTTTCCAGTCAATGTAATTTTCCCGAGCAGTTGGAATTTGGCACAGTGAAAAGTCAGTCAACCCTAAATTTATGTTCAATTACAAAGCGACATTTTATTTCGTAAACAACTTCTGCCTGCTCGGAAAATTCCACCGACTGGATTTTTGTGAGGAAGCTATATGCTTCCATTGAAAAAATGTTGCAACAAAAATTTTCCCGTCAATGCAGAGTTTATGTCTGTGTTTTGATTTGCGGCGCATTGTATTCTATATTGCTTCGAAGGAGCCTCGAATATAACGGAGCTTGGGTTAGGAAACAGCTTGCTAGGAAATAGCGTTACCATAAATCTATATAGATATCTGGCCCTTTTTGTTTCACAATCACTGGTCTTCAAGCAAGATTCCTAGACATAGCAGTTTATAAAGTAAACTCTTAGGATCTGGGAATGGGAAATGGGTTGTTTCTGCGCATGTTTATATTCCAGAAATCGCTTCGCACCTAAGCTGTGCCTGCAATTCTTCAAGTACACGGAGTAATCATCACAAATGCGCTCACACAGATACTTGAAATTCGCATCTTGGCTTTGTGAAGCAGCGGTATTCCTGCGTAGCAGTTTAACTATTTCAGCTAGCGCTACACTGTGTCTTGCAACTCCTAAACAATCTCAGCCAATCAACACG
Source organism: Aurelia aurita complex sp. Pacific (assembly GCA_004194395.1). Classification (NCBI taxonomy): domain Eukaryota; kingdom Metazoa; phylum Cnidaria; class Scyphozoa; order Semaeostomeae; family Ulmaridae; genus Aurelia; species Aurelia aurita complex sp. Pacific. The sequence goes on from REGL01000919.1 coordinate 71,347, forward strand.
CTCTCTCTCACACACCCACTAGCACCTTGAGGCTTGAGACACATGGCGGTCAAGAGGCCTCTTATTCGGCATATACCGCCACCCGCTGTACGATTCTGATCGACGAATTCATACATACATGCTCAATCGAGTCGAAGCAAATGCTAACTTTTGCGAGATCATTCCAGGTCAAGCAGAAAGCTGCCTTTTTCATGTTTTAGCGAAATGGAATCAGGAAATTCTGAGTGGGAAAACACAGTTTCAAAGAAGAACTACACAATGACAGCAGAACCATCAGGTAATTATTACCTTATTTTTTTATCATCGTTTAAATAGCGATGTAGCTGCTTTTGTTTACTCAAACACAAGTTCGGCATAGTGCGACTAAAGATCAACATTGGTGCTAAAGCTGAAATGCTCGGAAGGTTTTTAGGCCAATAGCTTTGTGGATTTGCTACAAAATTGTCTTAGTAATGATCAAGAGTGCTTGGCAGTGTTGATCGCTTTGATATATGATAAAATGTTTGCTAAGATCTATCTATTTTACAAGCATTTTGTTCAGTCTAGGCCACCTTTTATCCGAGACGGAGTCATGCAAACAGCACACATACGCCAAGTAAAATGTTTTGTTATATTTGAAGAAGATCAGTTTCATATCTTTTATTCCCAGTTGAATAGCAAAGGGTCCATGAGACATTTCATTTATAAACTGACAACGCAAAAGCGTAAAGTTGAAAATATCTACGCAATTTTAAGATGCAAAATTCAGAAATAGTGCTCAGATTTTATTAAGTTAATAAAGTTATTGCGACACAGATGTCTTCATCGACTTATAACTTTCATTTATGAAACTTAGATCAATCCATTGAAAGACTTTCTTATCCTTTCTGTTCATGCTGCAATGTTATTTCTAAAGGAACCAAACTGTTTGTCGGTTATTTCTAACCTCTAACAAACTTAAAACCCGTATAGTTTTGGTCACTGCTAACCGGCTTGCGTTATAAAATTTGAATGTTTAGCGACTATTGGTTTCCTTGTGAAGCGAAGGGAAGGATCGAATTCTTTTGGCTCACAGAAGAGTTTGAAATCTTCCAATTCTACCTTTTCAGAAGATTCTTGGTGGAAAGTTGTGATCTATCTTGAATAATCTTTTTTGTAAAGTCGGTGGTGGTGACCGGTGACTCATCAAAGACATTGCGTAGAACGTGTTTCATGCAATTACGTAAAATTGCACAATTCTTGTTCGATTCCTATTCATCAATCAATAGGTAGGAGGACTTGTGTCAACTGTTCTCGCGGTAGATGAATCAAAGACGCATGCCTTTCTTCTTCATCTTTGACACACTTTACAGGTTGAGTCAGGAAATATTTAGTCGTTCGAAAGCTTATGCTTTTCAAGCCATTTATCAGATTCCTATTATTAATTCTTTCAGTTAAAGTTGGCTAAAAAATTATAGATATAATCGCTAATTAAGGCCAACTATTTACAAAAATACGTACAATGTTATTAGGAAGGTATATAATTTACAATAAAAAACCTAAGCAATTATAATTTTTTTTACATAATCTGCAGTTGCAGGCTTGGCATTGATGGGCTTTGATAAGCCTTTTGAAAATCTGAAGGGAGTCTGAATTGTTCAATTCTGGTGGTAGTATCTCCCATACTTCCCCCATAAATCTGACCGTATCTATTCCAAGGAAAGTTGTTTTCTCCGTCGGTAGTTGTAATTTATCAGGAGAACTCCATAATATATAAACCATAGTCATGTATAAACTGATACTATCCGTGTTGTTGCAAACATATCATCTTCGATGCAAATAATAAATTTTGCCAATCGGTCGCATCGTACTCAAGTTACGATGCAGATTCGACCACGCGGCTAAAGATCGGAGTTTGAAAACGTTGCATTTGCGCCGTCATTGATGAAACGTTGTTTGCACAATGTGAAAAAGAAGCGTCTAGATGTATTTCAACACTAGCAAGCTAGCTATCCGCACATTTTTCGCTCCCCAAAATTTGAGGAAGATTTCTTTTGATTAAAGTCTCGATTTTCATGATTTAACCGATTTATGATGTGCTGTTGTTATTGTTAAACTTGGCTGGTAATCTTTACTTTCTAAACTTTCTTGATTCTAAGCATTTTCTTACTGGCTCATGTGGTAAGACATACAAATCAAGTTCTTAGCACCTGATTATTGTCTGCCAGCAAGGCAACTAAATTTGGGGTTTTTGTTAATTATCTTTAACTAGAAATACTGCTCTTCTATCATTTTCTATTCTTAAACTGAAGTGTTTAGAGAAACATTGCTAGCTAATTCGCAACAGTTTCTACAATGATCAAAATGCCAACAAATTTGTATCTCGTATTTGTAAGCTGCAGAATTTCCAAGTGAGTTTCATTCTCTTAGGCAGGAAAGCGTACTTCTGTCGTTTTTAATGCGCAAATTGAAGATGTTTAAAGCAAAGAAATATTCTCATCAATATTTTCATCTCTCAAGTAAAATGCAAACTTCTTTGAAAAGCTTCTTATTTTCAATGCTTTAAATCGAATGCTTTGTCGTTTTATCAAATACTCTCTCTTTTCCTAGGAAAGAAGTTGGAGAGAAATTCAAAGTGCTTGGTATGCGAAGACCGAGCTTCAGGTCGCCATTACGGTGTTTTGACCTGTGACGGGTGTCGAGGATTCTTCAAGCGAAGCGTGCGAAGAAATCTGATGTACGTTTGTCGGGAACAAAATAATTGTGTTGTTGATCTCAATCGAAGGAATCAGTGCCAGGCTTGCCGATTAAGCAAATGTTATGAAGTTGGAATGAAGAAAGAAGGTATGTTTCTCTTGTTTATTCCGCTTGTTTGTATGTTTGTTTGTTTGCTTGTGTCTGTATGGACAGCCCCGTACCAGTTATCGCAACGTTAAGGCACTGGTAAAATATCCTATCAAGAGCGATAGATCTATTTCTTTTTATATTTCTACCAAACATTCGAAGGTAGTTTTGGGACGCTGAGAAGCTAAGCTTATCGAAGCAGCGTCCTGGTCCTTCCTCACGATGTGACCACACCTCGTGATCCCTTTAGCCTGGAATTACAGAGAGTTAACGACTCTCCTCACTCAACGTAGGAGGTTCGACAGGACGGGGACGCGAACCACCGACGTTCAGATAAGTAGTCAAGCGTGCTACCACTAAGAGCCTGTTTATATGAGACGGGCTGGCCCGTTAGCGAGCTGGCTCATCTCCAAGCCAGCTCGGTTTTATATGAGACATTCGATAGTGAGCCAGCCCTGAGCCAGCCCGCTGCTGTTTACAAAGCTGTGACCAGGTAAGTAGGATCTCTCCTGAAGGCGAGCCAGCTCGCTAACGGGCCAGCCCGCCTCATACAAACAGGCCCTAAGCCATGCCCTCTTAAATCTATTGCCCAAAAGCCTCATGAATTTTTGACAGCCGTAACAAGTGCCTCAAGTTTTCTTGAAGAACGGAGATCTTTGTCAGTGTGTGATNTTTTAGGTGTACAAGAAGATTAGCCAAAAGATTAACTGACAGCCACCAGTTTTTTCGACAATCACGTTTCAAAGGGTGACTGTCATATCATATGTCAACAACCACGCCCAATAACCACGCCCCTTGTCGGCAAATTCAAGGTTTACACCCCCCTTCCTCGACTTCCCTCGCGACGGCCCTGTGGCCATGTTAAGGCAGACACTATATATCACCAGTTAGTATCATGCCAACAAACAACAAAAAGGGGGATTTTGTAGTAGCATTATAAAAGGCTTTTATGTTTGCTTGTTTTCCATCATCATCATAAGTTTGTTCTGTCATGAAAAGGAATAAGGAAAAGCAGAAATAAATGTACACATTTTGAGCAAACAAAAATGTACATTGTGTCCCAAAAATTGTGCCCCGTTCGTACAGCCGCTGTGAAGGAGCTGTACCTTTAATTCTTACATTTTATTTACAGTTGCATAGGATTGGCTTCAACTTAGAGTTTGAGACCTCCTTTGAGTATAGAGTAATTCAGTAAATATGTTTTGTAAATTTTTAGTAGAATGTTTAAAAAATGTAAGACCTTAATCATGGCGGTACGTAGGCACAAAGAAGACCAGAAGACATCCCAGCGAAGGCGCTTCTAGGCTAGGGCAGAAAGACAATGGTGGTAAATATAGTTGTGCGAACTACACTGATTGTATCTCAAAGCCCATGCCTTGAAATGAAGCTGAAAACATATTCCCTCTTATTAGATTAATTAGTGTTAATCCTTGCTGGTTTTGGAAACTGTATAGATATTTTTTCTCAATTAAGTCAAAAGGTGACGCTCACTGTACCACCCGTAAAGATTAAAAGATGCGATCTTTAACTTATTTATCATATCTGCTCAATTCATATCAACTGTGTCAAAAGCTAGATATGCTATGGGTTTAAAGGATGATTGTTTTTGTCTTTGCAATAGCGAAAACTTTATTCAGTTTCGTGTGTTTTTGGGCTCGCTCAGTTGGTAGCTAGTTTGATCAAACTGGGATTGATTGCTAAGGGAATTTCATTCAGAACTGCTGAATAGAAATGTCAGTGTAAACCAGGGATAAATAGTTAAAAAGATACTATTTATCCATGGTGTAAACATAGGCCTTCCGTTCACACGAAAATACGGCACATTTTTGTCGACATAACTAGAAAATGGTAAATTTTGAAAACGGAACGCTATCCGAAATTTTCTCATCTTGGGAGTAACTTTTTAGACCACCCGTTGTATGTTATATCGTTTTACTTAAAATTATCTCTTTGGAAATTCTTTTTATTATAGGGATTTTTCAATCTTCGCAAATTTTCTTTACTCCTATGGTACATTTTAAAGAACTCTTCGCTTGCCCAGATCAGGGAACCATGGCAACGCAGGAATTTTCGTACTGGTCATTTTGTAGCCTTTCGTGATCATAGATCAATGATTTGACCCCCGTCTTGTTTCTCACCTGTAAAAAGAAAATTGTGTGAAATTGAATATGAATGTTGAAGGGTNTACATTTTAAAGAATTCTTCGCTTTCCCCGATCAGGGAACCATGGCAACGCAGGAATTTTCGTACTGGTCATTTTGTAGCCTTTCGTGATCATAGATCAATGATTTGACCCCCGTCTTGTTTCTCACCTGTAAAAAGAAAATTGTGTGAAATTGAATATGAATGTTGAAGGGTGATCTTGTCAATTTTCAATTTCAAATTTTTTACACCAAGGGTACCTCATGCTATGGAAACAGTAAACAAATTAAGCCAGATACAGCGACAATAAGTACGAATTCGTTGAATGTGTACCTCGAACCTACGGACTCATGAGCGTCCGAACTTTTCTGAATCGCACACAATTAAGCGAAATACTTTGATCACTAAAGTTACTCTAATCCACAAGATAAAAGTCATTTGCGCAAAATATACCAGACGCTCATGGGAAAGACAATAGAAACGACCAAATTCAAGTAAAGCTACCTCAACTAAGCAAAGAATTTGGCTTCGACGGTTTTGGCAGCAAAAGAATTTAATGATTTACCATTCTGTGCCAGAAAAACTGAATCGATATTTATTTCTAGACAATTTTAGAAAATGATTTTAACAAATGAAAACTTGATTGGACTTATTGCTGTAATATTTTTTTGGGTCCTTTAATACTGTGAATTATAAATGCCTAAGTATCAGGACCGTAACAACGGCGGTTTTTGTTGTACTGATAGGTTGCCCTGTTAAAATATTCGAATATTATTACTATCATCATTATGCCCTCAAAACATGGCATTTGTCTAAATGTTGCATCGCAACCAGTTCGCCCAGTTTCGATTGATTATCAGTCATTTTACTGCGAGGAGGATATGAAAATTTATTTCACTAAAACCTCTCCGACTGTTCTGGAGATAAAAGCGATTTTGCGTTGCTGAAAAATGGATAACATTTGGTCATAATTTCTAGTTGTTTTTTAAATATCTTCAAAAATATAGGAGGGTATGACGCTTTTAAGTAGAATAATCTTAATGATTTTAAGTTATCTTTTTTAAATAGAAATTTCTGTGATTTATTTTTTGTCTTTCTGTAGATCCTACAATTTAACTTCTTACGAGAGGTCCATTTAGAAACTGACTATTTACAACTTTTGTTATCTATCTTGTACTGCGAGAGATACTTTATCCTTCCGAATTTGCTTGTGCCAAAGTCTCGAACTTGTTGCTTTAGATAGAAAAACTGCAGTTAAATTTTCACAACGAGATCTCTTCTAATTTTTAACAATAGACCTTTTAGCTATTCTCAAATAGAACCTGAATCAAACGATATTTTGACATCTTTTGTAGAATTTTCGAATGTGCACAAAAGTGATAGAAGCTCAAACGCCAGTCAATCCAACCTCTCGCATAAAAATGTATAAAAATGTCGTTCGATCCAGGCTCTTTTGGAGAATAGCTAAAAGGTCTATTAATGTTAATATGCCAAAAGATTTCTTTTTGCGAGATTCACTGCAAAATTCACAGGAAATAAGAAATTTAAAGATTGTTCTGCAGAAATTGAGATTGTAAGAGCCCTTAATATACGAAGACAATTTCCATTCGGACATTCGTCTGCATTATCTATCATAGGAAGTCTCCTCGTAAGGCCTAAATAACGCATTTAGTGGGGAACCTTCTTTATCGGAAATGGGGCAGTTTTTCGATTTGTTTCGCACTCAGTGAGTCAGCGAGGCCTACCTGAAATTACGATATTAAAGCATAATCAACGTAATCCACACGCTTTAGTTCTAAGTCCATTCTCAATATTTGTGAGAAGCGTGCAAGCTTAGTTGTGAATAGACCCAATAGCTATTCTACAAAAGAGCCTGGATCGAGCGATATTTTTATTTATTTTCATACAAGAGGTTCGATTGAGTGGCGTTAGAGCTTCTATCACTATTGTACACATTCGAAAATTCTACAAAATGCATACAAATATCGTTCGATTCATTCTTTTTGAGAAGAGCTAATAGGTCTGTGAGACAAAATAAAGACCAAATTCGTAAAGTAACCTTGAAGCATCTTTGACCAGAGAGCGAGCGCTCCTTCGCAAGTGAGCCCGATCAAGCATAATAAAACAGGAATTGACCAGTGAGCATCAACTGATCTTTCATGTTCCCATAGCGGATAAGATCATTCCGTTGAATCACAAGTTCATATTGATCAACGCCATTATTTCATTCATATTATAGCTGTGTTAAATATTTTGAATCGTATCGTTGGACTCGCCATGTGTAATTATTTTAGTATTTTTCTAGAGGTTTACATTATGTGTTGAATTGCTGCATGCCCTAGAGGATAATCTAGGAGCCACAGAATACAACCGGTTTTTATATCCGTGATGTTGTTCCTAGATCTTGGTGAGTTCAGAATTTTTTTCTTTTCTTTTATTTCCTATTTCTGATTGTTGACGAAAAGTTATCTAATATTTAGGGCTATAAGCGTATTTGAGAAATACCTCAAAAAGTAGTTTGGGTGGGTAAAAGATATTGATTNAAAAACTTTCCTACTACAGGAAACACTGAAGACTCTTCAAACAGGTATTGTCGAGCCACACTTTCGATATTGTTGCTCTGTTTGGGGTGGTACCGGATCGACTGAGCTGAATCAGTTGCAACAACTTAAAAACCGAGCTGCTTAGAATTATAACCAACAGTAGTTTTGACATTCCTAGCAGACCATTTATTGACGGGCTGGGTTGTCAGGCCGTTGAAGAACTTATAGATGGTGAATCTAAAGCAATGGTCTTCAAGTCCCTGTATGAACAGGCCCCGCAATACCTGTGTCACCTCTTCAACCGAAACTCAAAGTGCTCTTCGTATGTCCTGCGAAATACAGAGACAGATTTAAGACTACCCAAGAAAAAGTCAAGTAATGGGCAAACAGGTTTTTCTTAACGAGGAGCAAAAAATGTGGATTGACCTTCCTGCCGATACCAAACAGGAATCTTCCCAAAATAGTTATAAACAGTCTATTTAGAAAACAGCGCTTCTTTTCTTTTATCACAGGCTTTGTAATTTTGTATTAGGCTCTTAACATTATGGTTATTGTATTGTATTTAATCTATTCCTTAGTAATTTTATATTGCAAGTAATGTCTTTAAGAGGAGGTCCCCTTGTAAAACAGCTTCGGTTGAAGGGCAACCCTCCTTAATAAAATCAAATATCAAAATTAACAAAAAACTGTCCTTACAGATAAATTAGTCACTTGTTCTGCCACCAAAACAGTCTGACAAGAACATAATGTTGCCATTTGGAGAAATTTTAATCAAGAACTTGAAAGTGTTATGTTTTTTTAGTCGGACGATATTGAAGCTTGTTCATCCAGTGATCTGGTCGCTCAATATATACTTCGGAGCAATCTATAATATTCCTTGTCTTTCGATATTTGCCCCTGAACATCTACCTCTTTCTCCACTTCTTCCGCTGTTTTCACTAACGGCACATCATTCTCAATGGCCACGAATACTCTCGCAACGAGCTCTTCCTTCTTACCATTTACTGTCAAGCCACGGAACCGCAGNTACAGAGACAGATTTAAGACTACCCAAGAAAAGTCAAGTAATGGGCAAACAGGTTTTTCTTAACGAGGAGCAAAAAATGTGGATTGACCTTCCTGCCGATACCAAACAGGAATCTTCCCAAAATAGTTTTAAACAGTCTATTTAGAAAAAAGCGTTTCTTTTCTTTTATCACAGGCTTTGTAATTTTGTATTAGGCTCTTAACATTATGGTCATTTCATTGTATTTAATCTATTCCTTAGTAATTTTATATTGCAAGTAATGTCTTTAAGAGGAGGTCCCCTTGTAAAACAGCTCCGGTTGAAGGGCAACCCTCCTTAATAAAATCAAATATCAAAATTAAAAAAAAACTGTCCTTACAGATAAATTAGTCACTTGTTCTGCCACCAAAACAGTCTGACAAGAACATAATGTTACCATTTGGAGAAATTTAAATCAAGTTTTTGAAAGAGTTATGTTTTTTTTAGTCGGACGATATTGAAGCTTGTTCATCCAGTGATCTGGTCGCTCAATATATACTTCGGAGCAATCTATAATAATCCTTGTCTTTCGATATTTGCCCCTGAACAACTACCTCCTTCTCCACTTCTTCCGCTGTTTTCACTAACGGCACATCATTCTCAATGGCCACGAATACTCTCGCAACGAGCTCTTCCTTCTTACCATTTACTGTCAAGCCATGGAACCGCAGACAGTTTTTAAGTTCTCCCACCTGCATGCTCGATACTCTTTCAAGATCAATTTTCGTTTAGGCCTTCAGTTTCAGTTTCAGTTTCAGTTTCAGTTTCATATTTTAAAATCCCACTACCTAAAATGCTATAAACACAAACTAAACATTTCAGCGCCTTTTTTGTTCAAAGTGAAGAAATAATGCTGCTTGTGGCTCACCAGAGCTTAGTACTTACGAAAGCTTTAAAAAAAGCTGTTCCAAAGATAGTAGACCACAAATGACTTGTTGTAAAACACGAGGAAAACCTTGTATACAGTATATTAGAGACAAAATGTTATTTCAGCATAGCGGCGTAAAAAATTTTCACGCCAAGCTCGTACCCAGGCCAGCGCGCTAAAACGAGACCGCGGTTCAATGAAGTGGTTTATTCAACAAATGAAAGATCAATTTCAGTTTTGGTTGTTTGAAACATAAAGTAGCGGCACCGAAACTGATGAGCGAATCACTCAGAAGGGAAAATAAAAGATAGTTGTGAGTCATCCAAATTGACAACATCCAAATTTAGGCACCAAAATTACCGCGTTTCCTCTAGCGCGTGTTCAAACATATTAATTTACAAATTTGATTATTTTGTTGCAAGCTTCCTTAAGACATCAGGATGAGGAAGTCATAAGATTTTACATAAGATAAGATTAAAGACATAAGATGAAGATATACAAAAATTTGCCCCACTCCTGGGCATCTGTGCCTGAAATCTATATTGACCCCTGGGCTGCCCAGGGGGGATAGTAGCCTCGATTTCTTTGCCTTGCTTTCATCGGCCAGTATTCAGCATTTGCCCTCAAAATTGTCGCCCATGACTCCTCTTTGCGGCTGAAGACTTCAAACTGAACTTGGGTCTTCGTGTTGACCACATGAAATGAAAGTATCTAGTCCATTGTCATTCTCCTCATTTGGAGGAAACTAGCCGGTCCAAATACTGAGGAAATACTGGCCAATAGACTGCAGAGCAAAGCAAATAAATTGAGACAAGCTGCAACGGCCTGTGGAAACCTGCAGACCTTTACTCTCTTTTCTTCTTCAGATTATTACTGGGGGAGGGGGGGGGATCAGAACTGTTTATATCAAAATATCGTCACTGGCCTAATCCAGACAAAATTGGGCAAACACAAAGTTAAAAAGAGAGGTATTTATCTAGTCTTTACTAATTTTCCCCGCTACCTGTGGTTCATATGATAACCTGAAAGTCACAAATCACTGTAGTTCAGAGTGTATACTTCACGATTAATACAACGTACCTTTCAAGCAGCAGATTTGTAACTTCGATTTGATTTCTTAGTACTGCATGATGTAGCAGAGACAGGCCAGAAATATCCTTTGCATTCACTGACAATCCACTGTCTAGCAGGATCTCCAATTTCTTA
>REGL01000919.1:115531-128176 GCA_004194395.1 Aurelia aurita complex sp. Pacific
GGCGGATAAAATTTCGGACAATAAACTTCGGCGAAAATATTTTCGGACACATTTTTGGTATTTCGGACAAATAAATTTTCGGACAGCATTTTGACTAGTTATCGGATCATTTATGCAAAATCACACCAGGTTGTAGATTTATTGAAACAAATCACCTTCATAAAGTTTGGAATAGAGTCCTAGCATGTCCTAAAGTCCCTTCAAACATAAAATTTGCTAAAATAGAATAGCAAAAAAATTACTAATTTTCTTGTTTCTATTCGTATCCATCAATTTTGTGTATACGTGCTTTTAATTGTAGTTGGTGTCGTGTCATAGCCACTTTAAATCTGCAAAAGGGTCTTCTTGTTCTACGTAGTTTTCGATACCATCTTCAATTTTGGCCATTTTGATATGAATTCTTTGCCAATTACATCAGCAATAGTGAGAGAATGTAAATCATGAAAGGCGAAGAGGACTTTTGTTGTTATTTGTTCTGACCACATGTTCTGACCAATGACAATAATATTGGATTGGAAACAGTTTTTTCCAAAAACTTTGCATGTTTACAATAGTCATTCGTGACTTGCTGGAGATTCGATTTCAGAGTTCTTTACTGCACATGCGCATATCTCGGCAAACATTTTTGGCGTGACAAATTTTCGGACAGCTCTATATTTCGTACAAATAAACTTTCGGATATGTCTTTGTCCGAAAGTTTGTCACGCCAAAAATTTTTGCACTTAATGTAAATGTTCTCTCCTTTTTTGTTGTAGTCACGTGTAGTTCTTTGTATTTTGTTCGATTTTTTTCTTTATCTAAATAGCCACGTGGGTAGACATAGTTTGTGCTCCCCGTGGGCCTTGTAGTAGAGTAGAGTAGCTTGTAAGTATAGTAATTAAGTAAATGTGTATTGTAAATGTTTAGCAGAATGTATAAAAAAAATTTGCCCGTATTTTGGGCAAATTCATCCAAGTGTACCAGGGTGTTCATTCGGCTTCATGACCAGCGTATGACGTCAGAGCACCATGGGAACGAGGTTGATGTATCTAAATGCTCCAAATAACAACAGCTTCCTTATATCTCCCAAAGTCCCAGATGAAGTGTCTTCTATAACCCAGTCACTTAAGAAAAGCAAATCTACTGGGCCTAATTGCATTCCAGTTAAGTTATTAAGAATTCTTGAACCTCACATCTCTGTACAGCTCTCCTAGTCTGATTCACAGACTAAGCGAGAACTAAGCTCATCCAGATCATCAATGACTCATTTCAAAATGGTATCTTTCCTGACAAACTAAAGATTGCTAAGGTTATTCCTATATTTGAGAAATGTGATGCTTCAAAGAACTCAAACTACAGACCCATATCATTACTATCAATTTTCAGTAAGATCTTTGAAAAACTAATGCATCAACGCTTGTAAAATTTCTTAGAACTCGATGAAATTCTGTTTCAAATGTAGTTTGGTTTCCGTTATTGACACTTTACCAACTACACATTGATTAGTTTAAGTGACAAAATAAAGTGCACTCTGTATTCAAACCGAGTTGGCTGTGGAATCTTTACCTGCAAAAAGCTTTTGATACTGTTAACCATACCATCTTACTACAAAAACTGAGTCACTATGGTATCAGAGGCACCTCATTCCTTTGGTTTTAATCCTACTCGGCATATCGACAGTCGCATCTTTCAGTCAACAATCATTCATCTAAAATTGGAGGCATTACTTGTGGTGTCCCTCCCCTCATGGTTCTGTGCTTGGCCCTTTATTTTTCTAATCTATATCAATGAATTCATTAATTTCACTCCCCTAGAAGGAAATTGCTTGATGATGTCCATATCAGATTTAGTAAAAAACCAGTGACTTGGGCTAAATATGTTAAATTTTTAGATGTCCTGATGGATGAGCATCTCTCTTGGAAATTACATATTACTGAACTAACCAAGAAACTTTCAAGGACAACTGGGATCTTCTTCAAGACCAGGCACTTCCTGCCACTTGATCTCTACTATTTCATATTCTCTTCTTTCCTAAGTTATGGCTCATCTACTTGGGGTTTCTCCTATGATACATATCTAGGGAGGAGGTCGATTAGTTCATCTATCAGCTCCTCCTTAGACAAATAAATTCAAATTCATAATGTCTTCTAATGTTCTCCTATTAAGTTAGAACATTTAGTGCATGTGCAAGTATCTCGTCTCGTTGTTGTGCTGCATGTCTTATTGTCTTATTTATTATAAGTTAGGTAATGTTGCATTTGTATTGAAATGTATTTCATTATATTTGTCAATGAAAACTGAAACTGAAACTGACGGGATTTTTTCCTTTTAACTTCAATTTTGTAATTATTGTACATTGGTCTTAAACATTGTAAATCGGGTTTCGTAGTTAGATTTGATTGGTAGCTTTATGATTCATTTTTTCAGTCATAGATTGTAATAAATGTTTTTGTCGGAGGGCCCCATGAAAACCAGCTTATCTTGAAAGGCACTCCTCCTTAAAAGAAGTAAATATGAAAACATGAATATGGAAATATATCGCTTTTTATCGTTTTCTCGTCAATCTTTTGTCTCGGTTTTTGCATTGCAACAAACAGTAACACCAGAATACAAAATAGGGGCACTACTTTGTAGCTAGGAATGCTCGGTGATCTTCAAAGATTTTGACAATCAATTCATTGATATCATCTTTAGCTCCATTTTCACATAACCTTTTACAGAGAAATCTCTCCAGCATGAAAGAACACACCAGTGCTCAACGGAGGCACAGCAGTTACGCCTAACTGTCATTACTTCATTGAAGTCTTTCCTTTAATAAGCAGGATTTTGAATACAGCGCAGTTGATTCCACTTCTTTACTTTAATAAGTCTTGGGGGAAAAGTTAGACCTCTTTTACCTGGAAGTCTTGTAATTATTCTTATTTAATCTAATATCTCAGCACGAAATATCCTTTAATGATATTTCCATTCAGCAGAAAGGATCCTTTCTTTTTGTTAATTCAAGGTTCAATCTCGTCTTAATCTTGCATGATGTCTCCTTTATACGGAATTGCTGACTGTTTTATATAGTATCCCATCAAGACGCAGGGCGGCTAATCAAATTGTCTCGCAATGAAATGAAGTTAGTCACCGGACGACCCTTTAAGCCTTCCAAACTATCCTTCCTCTAGCATTTAGCAGTTTAACATACACATAATGTTTTGTAAGAAACCGCTGACAAGAAACTGTAGACTTGGTTATTTAAAAATGAAAAAACGTTTGCAATTTGCAATTTAAATATCCCAGGTCACTCAAAGTTTTGATACATTCATTTCTTCAACAGTAAATTGTGTCGATAAGATCCTCTCAAGGTCCTGACAAGATTCTTAAAGTACTTTGGAAGACTACTGTTGAAGAAAGCAAGTAGCAGCAGAATTCGCTTCCAAAACAATGTTGGGCGGGGGGGGGGGTATATACCATGTTCAGGGTCGGGTATGTGCCGTCCACATATGGGTGGGTTTTTGGACCCAAAATTCTCTTAACAAGAAATCTTCTTTTTCAGCAGATTTTCCATAAACATGGGTGAGATTTTGCTGAAACTCGCAAAAAAAAATAGTTGAAACGGGCAGTTTTCCGCCAAAATTCATCATTAAAGTGGGTACCAAGGCAAGTTTCGGTAATTAGAAGAGGGTAACTTTCTAACATCCGGGCGGCAGATGCCTGTCAATCCACAAGTCATGTACCTCCCCCGGGTTTGGAAGTCACTCTAAGAAAAATTAATTAGTTTTTCGTTCAATTCATCAGTAACTTTAACAACTCATAAGAAATATTTGGTACCAGATTATCATATTGCCTTCAAGCCAATTAATCAGAGATGGCTCAATCAGCGCAATGGCTTACCAATCTGAAGGTTAATTGTTCAAGTCTCTACCCTGACGATTGACGAACCTGCTACCTAAAGTGAGAAACGTCACCGTATCTCTATAAATCCTTAATACATCACGAAGTGTATTCAGGTCGAAGGAAGCGGACCAGAGCACTGCTTTGACAAGTTTAGCTTTTCTGTGTTCCTAAAGCCAAATTCGGGATGGAGTTAAGTAGAAAGCATTCTATGGTGAACACAAAGCTGCGCTCTGTCATTTCAAATCTAATGAGAATGTATCCCTACGGTAATACCCTCTTACCCTGACCCTCGCTTATATCATTGACAAGCATTCAATGTTCACTCTTACATCCCTTTACGATTGTGTCTTCCAATTTTAGTAGTAAATTTTGAGTTTAGTCTTCTTCGCGAAGGGGTCTTCGTGTCAAATGTGAATGGCAACTAGGCTTATTCATTCTGGAAAGAGGTCCACCTCCACCTTTACTTGTCCTGGCCATATGCAGCATATCATTGACAATCAATTATTTGGTTAACGTTACATCGTATCAGCTGAATCACTGGTAACCTGGTAGGTTTTGTGGCAGGACAATACTACGAACAACTACTTTGCGCATTACGAAATTCGTACCTTTGCTGGTTTAATTTTGTCATTCGTACCTTTGCTGGGTTCATTGTTTCAAGGAGATTCCGGATTTTGATTCTACGCTCTGAAATCATATGTCATTTCGGAGTGATGTCACAAAGAAGTTAACGAGAATCCTCCTGTAGCAATAGCAGTCTCATCAACTAGTGAATTATCCCACAGAAAACAGTACGAAGCTGTAACTTACATCAATCAATGAAGAATCTCTTTCTCGTGACATAACCAAACCAGCATCCGCTTGAATTTGCCTTGAAGATAAAGTGTTCGGGGAGCTTGTGTAAAAGTCATTGTTTTATTGCCAAGTGGGCGCACAAACTTTAACCTGTCACAATTCATGATTATATCCAATTTCTTGAAAAATCGTTCTAATTTCAACGTTATTCAGGGCCTCCATTAAAAATCTAACAGTCCACTTTCTGAAGTTTTCTCTAACAGTGCACTTTCTTTTAAATTTCACCCCAAATCAGATTCAAGTGCATTTGTAGGGCCCAGACCCCTGTGGTTCGTACAGGAAGAACAGTAAGGGATTACCCCCGTAGACTAGTTAGTTTTTGAAGTTGGTTTTGGTGAATGAAGTAATGTCGAGCTGATTCAAGATTGTGTGTATAGAAAATGGTGTGTTCACTCGTCGCCCTCTTTACGAAAAAGATACACGAGAATCAAGTTAGGAAATCGGTAAAAACCAAGTGTTACAACTCTGGGATAATTTTAATTCGTTGATGAGACTGTTATTGTTTCACAAGATCTTCATTAACTTCTTTGTGACGTCACTCCGAAATGACACATGAGTTTAGAACGTAGTATCAAAATCCGGAATCTCCACGAAAAATGGACCCAGCAAAGGTACCAATGACAAAATATGCATCATAGTTGTACGCAGTATTTTCCTGCCAAAAATGTTACCAGAATACACATGATTCAATTTATACGAACAAGGAGGGTGTACACCTCTTTATGCTTGTACATCATAAGATTTAGTTTCACTCTCTGCGTTTCGTGGGATCTTTTTCACAAAGAAGTCTTTGTGTCAAATGTGAATGGGAAATAGGCTTAAACGAGCGCTGGGGAGATGTTCAGTAATGGTATAAAGACCAAATCGATGAGATTAGAATTTTTACATTAGGAGTAGAACAGTATCTTAACCTCGGATTACTTTTCGTCTGTCAAAGATCCATAAGAGATAATAGCATTGCATAGGTGCCGCAGACATTATCAGGAAAGGTTCCAACCAAAAAGCCTCGATTTAAATGGAATGTTTTTCATAAGTATAGATGTATGAGGGGCTGATGAGATGTCAATTCACTCGCCACTAAAGTCGCTGATCAGTTCAGTCTAACGGAGACCTCATGCTGACGTTATTCATAAAGGTTCAAACTCTACGTGCTTCAATGCAGGAAGGCTTTCATTCACACTTCGAATTTGGTATCAACTATCAAGAGAAGTCTTCTATCTAACAACAAAAATGATAGCAGGCTCTAGTTATCGAGCGGAAAACATTCATGCTAACATGCTTTGAAATTTAGGTTTTTACAAATTGAAAATGAAAAAACTAATCACCAGCATTAAAAAGAATGCTCTTTTATACAACAGTCCAAATACTTTAACTGCTACGTATGAATCTTTCTGTACGGAGCCGAAGTAGTCATATTCATTGTCAGAATGTCAGATCAACGATCAAACGTTGACGGCCAGACCATCAAGGAGCTCTGTGAGATGTTCTCAATCGAGGAAGGACGCTCCTCGGCCGGGACACCATAGCCAGGGAAATGGCTTTGCAGAGAGAAATATTCAGAATGTTCGAGAAGTGTTCCGCACTACCCTCCTTCATCGAGGCATTCAACTAAAACACTGGCGATCCTTATTAAACGAAATCTTGTTTGCCCTGAACACGAATGAACGTTTTGCAACAAAACGTTCGCCATGTGAAGTCATTTTCGGCAGAAAGCCAGTTTTGCCTCAAGACCTCCCTTTTGAACAGAATGTTCATCCGACTGATACCGATGTTGTGATGCCTGCAGAATATGCTGCCGAATTAAAGACAGATGTAAGCGAAGTGTATCAGAACGTTGCCTACAATCTCGACTTAAACTGCGAGCAAATGCAGAAACGTTACAAGCAGAACATCCGATTTCACGAATGTGTGGTTAAAGACAGAATATTACAAAACAGGTGAAAATAAGAAACTCTCCCCAAGCAGAAACGGTCCATGGTCCATACTACAAAAATTACCAAATGGACTAAATTTCCGGATTGAAAATGATTCGACCGGAAATAGAAAGCTTGTTCACTATAATCGACTGACCTCTTCAACATCTCATGCTGAACGATGATAGAAATGATTCGCACGATGATAGAAATGAAGAGGCACCGACCTTATCTACAAAAACAAGGAAAAAACCAGATAGAGGACATTCAGGACGAGAAAATAGACCGACACAAATGGTTGCGGAGGAAACATTCAGCAGCTTGGACTAACCGGAACCTGAAGACATTGTAACTGAAAACAATCACAGATATCCGCTTCGCCAACGTCATCAAAGAGTCCTCCTTGGAGGCATTCCTTGAAACGCTATATGCGATTAACGCTTTATTTACGCTGTATTTACGCTGCATTTAGCTTGAAGTTAGACATTATTAAGTGAAGTGGGAAGGAATGTAAGGTGTAGTTACCCCGCCCAGGACCACCGAGAGGGAGGGGTAGCCGGGGCAACTGCCCCGGCGCCCGGGCCCCGCTAGGGGCCCGTAAAAATGAAGCTTTGCTTTCCGATAGTATGTTGTAATGACATCAGCAAGCTGGGCCCAACAAGGGGCCCCGTCAAAATCAAAATTTCTTATTGTCCATTGCATTTTGAAATGATATCACGGGCCTCAGTTCATTTCACTGCAATAAACTTTGTGTTGTGCTTTTGACAGGCCACGACAAGTCGCACACTAGAACGACCCCGAAGATCCACGGGCCAATCTTCATCCAAGTGTGCCCATCTCCAATTCGTCTATACATGGAGCTATAAGGGAGCCTCACAAAATTTTCGATTTCGAAAACACCGAAAACGGACATAAAATGTCGATGAAACCCCCTACTGTAGACCCAACGCGAATGGACAAAGAGAAAACTCCCCCCGTGATGACTCGGGGACTCAGGCTGCGTTTACATGAGGCTGGCCGAATTTTTTGGCCGGCCAAATAATTGGCCACTAAGTCTTCCGTTTACACGAGTCCTGCCTAACCAGCCGAATATTTGGATGCTTAGCCGACAGTCACTCAGTCACCCAGGGAAGTGGTCGATTTCTAACTCAAACCGGGATGAAACTCAACTCGCCTGTTCAGATCGGTGTGAAATGTCACCCCGGTTTGAAAACACCATGTGAACGCAAAATATTTTCAAATCGGTGTAAGATGCAGTGTCTCAGGTTCAAAGTTCACATTGGCCTATTGCTTTACTTGGCGCTCAATACATGAATCAACAACAAAACAGGTCTCAGACAGGGGCGAAACTTCCTTTACCTTTTACATTTTGCTTTAAAATCAATGTGTGAGATCTCATATCTGCATTTGTCTATGTAGAGGTCGAGAGCTGAATGTTTACCAGGCTTGGGGGTCCAGGCTGATTTTTTTGGGAAAAGACTGTCGATGGTGGTACTCTCAGCTGTTTCAACACCGGAAGCTGTACATTCTGTGGATTCTTCCGATAATTCTTCTAAGTCTTTGTTTTGAAAATGTGCCTTGAGGCGACGGTGGCGGAAGAATGACTCTGTATCAGGTTTCGCTTGAAACTCGCCCACGTTTTGATTCAGTGGGATAAATTTCAGTCCTTTGTTCAAAACAGTCCTTTCAGGTTGCGTCCAAGGTAAATCTTCTGGTATTGTTTGAACGATGTTCTTCACCTGATTATTGCTAGAATTGAAATATCTGTTAGTATCAAAAGTGTTTTGATGTTCTTCAAATTTGTGGTCCTTGGTTTCCTTTAGATTGTTGTATAGAGTTTGATTAAGTTCATGTATCTCCCTGCGTGTGGAAAGAAATATTTCATAATTATTACAAAAAAACTGAAAATGGTTAACTAAATTAGGTAACTTATCTGACTGATCCTTGATGATCATTTGGTAATCTTGAAGTGTGGAGCGTATGAGGTTTCGTGAACAGGAGTTTAAACGTTTCTGGGTGGTGTTTGAGTGAGACGATGAGTGAAATTTGATCCTGAATCCGTTTGGTATGATTTTTGACCGCAAACATCTACCAAGAAAGTGGACATGGCTTGTGAATCTCGTTTCCTTAAACGTTGAAGTAGACAGTTCATACGATGCGTGGATGATGTCTTGAGAGAAATGTTGAGTAAACTGGTTGAGGTGGACTTGCCCAAAGTCTCGCTCTTGATCAATAAATACGGGAGGGGAAAGGAGGAAAGGGGGCAGGACACGGGGAAAAGAAGAAAGAATGGGAAGAGAAATGGGAAGGAGAGCTATCCTTCCCTTTCTTTCTTCCTTTGCCCGTGTCCTCCCCCCTTTCCTCCCCTGTATTTATTTTCCTCCCCCTTTCCTCCTTCCCCCTCCCGTATTTATTGATCAAGAACGAGACTTGGAGCAAGTCCATGGTTGAGGTCACGTCGAATCTTTTGAATAACTTGCTTGAGTGACGGCATGAGTCACGGCGATAGGAACAGATAAGATAAGTTTGAGTAAAGGTCTTGTGTCACGCTAATAAACGTAAAATGATCAAAAAAAACTTCTTGTTGCGTGTAGTGCAATTGTACAATGATAAACAAGTAAATAAAGTAAAATATAAACACTTTGATGCGAATTGAAATAAGCACGACGGTTCGAGCGTACCCCGTTATCAGCGAGTAGGGGTTGGGTGGTAGTAATTACTAGGACTATAAACAAATGATTTTAGTACCAAAAATAGCTGAGCTGTTAAAAACACGACGTTTCGAGCGTATCCTCGTTATCAAGTCACTTGATAACGAGTATACGCTCGAAATGTTGTGTTTTTAACATCTCAGCTATTTTTGGTACTAAAATCATTTGTTTATTATATTATCGTTCAATTGCTATAGTACCACACGCAGCGAACATATTTTTACTCTCCATAATAGGTATAACCATGCGAAAAGACATCCCCTTTCCGTTGTAAGTAGACCTTTTAGCCATTCAAAAACAAATTCTGGATAGAACGCTGTTTTCAAACGCTGGGTCGAACGATGGATCATTTATGCCGATATACGGCAAACAGGGTTTAGCTCGCTTCACTATAGATGATGCAAAGGACAGCGATCTTTCTGTTTTACTGAAAATCTTATTGATGCCTGAGCAGAAATCCAAATGCATCATTGTCAATGCTATCTGCCGTCGCGACCGCATCAAGTGGTATTGCATTTGATGAGTTATGCTTCGCTTCAGATGATCAACTATCATGTATCTTGTGTTGACATAAAGGGTGGTAATGCTGGGCAAACAAAGTTGCTCTTACAAATCGGGTTTGCTTGATTAATCTTATATAACACTGACTATCTTTTGTCCATAAAGAAATGACTAAGAGCATGAGCAAACCATGTTGGGATATTAGGGAAGAGATGCCATTGTTCCTTCATCTGTATTCTGAATTCATTGCGTAAAACTTGGAACAATACGCACGATACCACGTTTGGTGATTTCGGTGTAAATCAGTGCTTGCGGGTTTTCAGATTTAACCCCAGTCACCAGAAAGGCTTACCGCATGCAATAAAGAGTTCCTTGTTATTTTAAAAGGACACCTAGCATTATTTACAAGACAAGTTTTCATTTTTTCGAGTTCAGCAAGTTTGTATCCTTGAAGCTAATTTCAGATCTTTGTTTAAGAATGCATGGAGCTTATTCGTTGCCCATTATCTAGAGGTACACGAAGGGACTTATTCATCATTTTCTTCTCTGCCGATCAAAATCACAGAAAGAAGTTAGCAACGAATTGGTTACAAATTTTTGAACTGTCACTATTAATTATTATCAATATTATCGTCATTGTTATCATCCATTTATTTTTTAATTGGATAACACTGAGATAACTAAAATAACAGCCGACTATGCCAACGTTTGTATCTTCTCAAGTTTGTTGAAAGAGTACAGCATAAAAATATTTCTAAAAATTGGAATTGATTTCGAATTCCATGTTATTGGTGGTAACATTTGCCACATTTAAATCGGACGCTTTTTGTGCAATTGTTAACGGATCTCACCTGGGGTTGACCAAATTCGTTATTGTTACGCAAATTGTAATGGCTTGCATTCTCAGAGAGAGATTTCCAGCATAAATGACAGGTTCAGGTCATTTCTAGTTCTGTACACCTCAGTCATACAATCATAAGTAATTACAAATTTTTTGTTTGAATGGCAACTGAAAATTCCTTCTCTGATAGCTCTCTGAAAGTGGGTTCATTACCCTCATATGTAATTATCAAAGCCCGGTCCTGGATTTTGTTGATTCTGTGGCTGAGCATATTGCTATGAAATATCCAGATTAAAAGGTTTTATTGAAATTGACTGGTAATAGATGCCTTCATCAAGTGTCTTAGTTTGGTCTGATCCATATACGGGGATATCAGAGANTTATGGCTTGCATTCTCACAGAGAGATTTCCAGCATAAATGACAGGTTTAGGTCATTTCTAGTTTTGTACACCTCAGTCATAAGTAATCACAGTCATAAGTAATTACAAATTTTTTGTTTGAATGGCAACTGAAAATTCCTTCTCTGATAGCTCTCTGAAAGTGGGTTCATTACCCTCATATGTAATTATCAAAGCCCGGTCCTGGATTTTGTTGATTCTGTGGCTGAGCATATTGCTATGAAATATCCAGATTAAAAGGTTTTATTGAAATTGACTGGTAATAGATGCCTTCATCAAGTTTCTTAGGTTGGTCTGATCCATATACGGGGATATCAGAGAATCAGTATTATTATTATTGTTATATGTTCTTTGCTTGTTTGCCCGTACACTTCTTGCCACTGTGCCAAGGTCAGTCCATGACCCTAAGGCAACAGCAGTATCTATTTGATGGACAACATTCTTCTCAGGATGTGGGCGCTTCCGAGGAGAGTACTCTTCTGCAATTCTTCAACTCGTATTTGACCAGGGATTTGATTTAAGTACTTCTCAAGGCCTTTCTTTATGAGTCCAAGTGCTCCCACTACAACTGGAACTGTCGATGTCTTCATTTCCCACATTTTTGGTACTTCTATTTCAAGATCTTTGTACTTGGACAGCTTCTCTACCTCTTTAATTGATGCATTTCTTTTAGATGGTATACTCATGTCAATCATAATGCATTTCTTGTCTTTATTGTCTTTGATAATTATGTCAGGTCTGTTACCTTTTATCTCTTTGTCTGTGTTCACGGGCATGTCCCATAATATAGTGGCACTTTCATTTTCAGTCACCTTCTCAGGCTTGTGGTCATAATACTTTTCTGCAGCTGGAAGACGACAATGCTTGCATATTCTCCAATGTAAGTACCCTGCTGCCTTGTCGTGTCGCTGTATATATTCCGTTTTTGCAAGTACTGGACAGCCAGCTACGATATGGTCAATAGTTTCTTCGAATTAATTTCACATCCTACACTTGGGGTCAGTGCCGTCTTTAATGATCTTACTGTGGTATGATCTTGTTGCTAAGCTTTGATCTTGTGCAGCAATAATAAGTCCCTCAGTTTCTCCTTTAAGTCGAGGACTCTTAAGCCATTTGTGGGTCTTTTATCTTTCAACATCTGGCTTATTCACCCTAATTGGATACTGACCATGCATCGGCTTTTCTTCCCATTTCTGTCCCATCATCTTCTCATGTGCCTTCTTCTTTGCTTCCTGCTTTACTCTCTTAGCAAATACAAGCATAGGTTCCAAATCTTTAAAAAGGCTGGTGTAAAATTCAGTTACTTATTTCTTTCAGTTGAATGACTTCAAAGAAACTTTAGCTATTTCTCTATAATTCTACCGTTAGACTTTTCTGAAATCTTCAATATTTTCAGAATTAGAGTGTTTATCTACTTTTTCAAGAATTCAAGAACAATTTTCAAAAAACTTAAAACTATCGTAATTTCTAAACTGTTTGAATCAACATGAAATAATTTCGAAGAAAACCATAGTTTATGGATGTCTACAATATGGTATCAAGCAAAAGTCTGTCACTTTTCTGG
>REGL01000920.1:36130-49330 GCA_004194395.1 Aurelia aurita complex sp. Pacific
GCTGGGGGTGGGGGGGGGGGGTAACTTAAGTTTCCATGATACAGGGTTGTGCCATTCAAAGCGTAAAACTACCACCCATAAATTCGGATCCGGAAAAGCCGAAAATGAAATTTTATGAAAAATCATACCAATAAAGCTGGAAAATATAAATATCGTCGAAAACCATACCCATAAATCCGGACTATGTTATAAAAAAGGTACCCTAAAAATGGCACAACCTCGTACCATGGAGAACTTAAGTTACCCCCCCCCCCTCCAACGGGGCATTGTGATGCATTCTACGTAGTTTATCTAATCTTTCAACTATATTGAACATTTTGAATGATTCCCATTAAAAGGTTTGTCAAACTCAGGCACCAAATTCTTTCACACTGGCATACAACGAAAAACCTCAAGCCTCGTATGTCAAGCCAAATGCTCTGTTTGTTTACAAGGGAAGTGCAAGTGGAGTTGTCAAACGGAGGTGAGCATTTAGTTCATGATTATATGGCACTGGCACGGTTAAAAAAAAGCGACAGAAGTTTTTATCTGCAGGGTGTCCCAAATAATTGTGCCCTGTTTGTGTGACTGTTGTGGAGGAGCTCAAGCTTTCATTTAGAGTTCTGTTGTCAACGTTTGCCTTTTTCAATTTGGATCTCTGTGCCGATACAATTTTGCAATGTTCGTATATCAATTTTGTTCGATGTTCAAAGCCTTCAAATTGTGCCGGCTTCATTAAAACGTGCTTGTAATTTTTGCTTAGCTTCGATTCTGTGTGGCATTAAGCCAATGCTTGAATTAAAAGAAGGGGAGTAAGGCAAAGGTGATACTCGGGGTGATTCTGCTGTTTTCAGCGCCAAACGCTGGGACTGCAGGAGTCATCAAGTGCTAGTTAAGTCTGCAACGCCCCTTTATGATATTCAAGTGGTATTGGTGGGGCTCGAACTCCGTGTACCTGAAATGTTCTAGCTGCAAAGTTAGAGGATTACACATTACACCATCACGCCACAACACCTAAGTAGGGTAGGAGATCTTTTCCTTCCAGGATTTAAAATGTCTGCTTCACAAAAATGGTGACTGTGTCATCCATAAGCCAGCATTTCTGGACAGCCCAGCTGAGGTATATTAACAGAAAAGTGTGGACATGAAGATTTCGTTCAAATTACTTCAAAATGTGCTTATCCTTTTTGTTGTAAGGCAGCTGCAGTTAGGGGCCTGGTCAATCTCAATTAGACAAATAAAGAACGTATCATTCTTTTGTTGTATTTTCAAACCAGACGCTTTGTTTATCCATCATTTGTCTTCAATATAAGTTTACTTACGAGCAATTCGTTTTAACTTCCTTTTTTCTTTATCAGGAGTACAACTGTAAATTTAAAATGTGACAAGAGTGCAATTGTGCCAAAATTTTCAACAATCACCGAAAGCCCTGCTGGTGTGTACGTAAGTAGTGTTTATAAGTCAACTCCTACTCTGATCATTCACCCTAGGCAGCCAGGGGTCAACAAATATTCCTTGTGCAAGTGCCCGGAGGTGGGGCAAATTTTTGGTGAATACCCAGTTAAACAAAATCCGCCAGACAGAACTTTAAAGCTACCCTTCTTCTTTCGTTATAAGCACACAACTTCTCTTAAAAACCAGCTCTCGCTTGCACAAGGCGAGAGTTTGCCCTACTGGTTTCAGGGAAACTTTTGCGGCTTTGTTTGTTTTCAATTACTGGTTGAAAGACTTTCCTTTGTTTGCAGTCGCTAATCGCTTTGAATTGAGGTGTCAATCAAACAAAACTGTTGCTATTGTATTACGAAATCTGCCCTTGTTGTTGAAGTCATTTCTGTAAGGCAGAAATATCAGGGAAATTTGGTCATGATTTTAGGCCTGTTTTGAAAGTCCCTTGATGGTGATTTCTCTAGAAATCCCTCAATCTTCAGAACGGAGTGGGCTGTTTCAGTGAGGTAACTTTGAAAATATTGAAACATGCTCACTATCTAGCAATGTATTTGCGAATGTCTATTGTCTTGATATATAGGGGACCGTTCATTATTTACAGAGGGGTTGGTACTGAAGAGAAATGTTTTCTTGTCCAAAAAATCTTCTTACCCAATTCTAAAAGTGACAGCAAAAACATCTACCCAACAATTTTCAGGTTGAAACAATTTTGTCCAACCCCTACCTATAAACATGGTTTCAATGTCAAACGATGTAAATTGTAAATTCAATACTGTAAATTTTTATGACAAAGATGAACAAAGTAGACACTGAAAGTGAAATGGATAATGTTGATAATATTGATGATGATGTTGAGATAATTCTGGACTTTAAACATTTGGTATTTAATTGGTGGAAAATTTTGTTTTTCGAACCTTGAAGTTACATGAAAAAATATTTACCCAACCTTTCTATGTTAGAAAATTTCTCTTACCCAACCCATTTCTCTTCGGTACCAACCCCTTTATAAATAATGAACAGTCCCTAGGGAGCGTAGCGTTGCAAATGGGGATTGTTTTTATTGACTCAACCCATTGTAATTCGTTCATCGTTGACTCCTTTAATTTCTTTTAGCATTTTGTATCGCTAATCATTTATAAATAGCAACAAAAAGTATGGGTTTAATATGATGAGTCCGTTATTTAAGGCTAAAGCAACAAAAAGTATATGGCTTTAATATGATGAGTCCGTTATTTACGGCTAAAGCAACAACAAGTATATGGGTTTAATATGACGAGTCCGTTATTTAAGGCTATTTTTAAATTTTATACCACGAATCGTTTGTTTACTAATCATTTATGTAAAGATTTCTACTACCTTCGCAGACCTTTACAGTAACAACAAAATGCGCTTGTGCTGGGGGATGCAAATACACGCCTCATTCTGCATCGAAATCAGGTGGCCTCAGCGTTGGCTCAGTGCTATGCATTACGTAAGTTTATTTCTATGGCCTAGTTTAAACATCTTTTTTTTGCTTTGTCGAATCGAACTGTATTAAAAGCGGCACTTTTAAAAATCTGATTTAAACATTGTCTCTTTGCCGTGTCCGATTGAAACCAAAATGGTTAAAAGCCCATTTTCTTAATGGCCAGCGCAGTGGCTGATCACACACAGAAGCCGGCCACCATGGCCTAGAATTGATTAATTAAACGCTGCAGAAATACGATGAAATGCACCGCAGAAATACGCTGCAGAAAGGTAGAAATAAATTAAATTAAGTCATAAGCATCTATTAAATTCGACATGGCACAAAAAATATGTTTAAACTGGGCCTATGGTTATCAAATTGCTACATTCATTTCTGTCGGAAAGTTGGCCGTGAGCTTAAGGTTACTGTAACCGTTCAGGCGGCGATTAAGAAACTCCGTTTTCCACGGTCGTTCGTCAAGATATACCAAACAAACTTATGCATCATTCGACGCAGAATTAAACGTAGAATATCATAAAAATATATTCAGTTGATTCAATAAAATCACGAATGATTTATTCTAGATTTAAGGCAAAATCGACCACCCTTGCGAAAAAATCTTTGTGTACCCCAATGATAATCGTTGGACCATGACTATCTATTTACCGAAGACTTAAGGCCCTGAACTGCAAAACCGTGTCACGAATTTTTGATAAAAGGTATTTTCTTGAAATGATATCATTTTAAATAAATGTATATGTCTTAAATGTCTTTTTTAACTCTCAGACCCTTGTAAAAATCGGACCAGTTGATCTATCACAAATCGCTGACACGGTTTCGTAGTTATATGCTTTGTGACCCTGTGTGCCAAGTTTCAAGCGACTCGATTGGCCTGTTGGGTACACAAAGATTTTTTATTACCCACCAGTACTCCGAAATCCTGTTTCGAGAAATCAGGCTTTTATCAAAATGAAGCAAAAATTGCGGGAAATACGATCATGCATAAAAGGTCAAGCAATAAGGCTTAAATGCGGTATTGGTGAAGCATTATATCAATAACATAGCAGCACGGGATGTCATGAACATAGCTGCAAGGTCAAGTGAGTTTACTTTAATCCCCTGATGTATATTCCCGCAATTTTTGAGAAACATGATTGCTCCTTTTAAAATGCTCAAATTTCTAAGTAATTGAGACTATTTCTGGAAGTGAGTTGGTTTAAACAGTCCTCAAATACTTGTACCATCAGATTAAAACAAAAACGAAAAATCGAAAATTTGTCGTCTGAACAGTTACAGTAACCTTAATTCCTAAACCAGAAATAAAGTGATTCCCACGTAAAAATGATGTTAGCTCAGTTGCTATTGCTGTTCAGTGTCAAAACATTTTTGAATGACCTGGGAAGATTAAAGCTGTAAAGTACAAAGATTTCTTAGTTTTTGAATTCAGGTAGGGTAGTTTCTTAAAGTTCGAGAAATTGAGCCTACCGTCTCCTATATGCTGCTTCTTGAAAAAAAGAATGACAGTAGAATTAGTTCCACGTTCCATATTTCACATTTCTTTTATCAAGACGAAAAAATTTTCAGATTAGATTTAAGCACAAAACAGCAGTAACATTTTCGTTTTATTTGTAGTATTTGTAGTTGTCTTGTAAAGAAGTACTCCCATTTGTATCACGAATAGCAGATCTGGTATACTACAATATCCGTTATATCTTTGGGTGTTTCATCTATTTGTATACACGTATTTTTTTTATAAGAAACTAAGAATTTGGGCCAGCGCTGAAAGTTTCTTAAAATTTTCAGATTCTGAGTACTCAGAGTTTCTTACGAGTTTCTTAGAGGTTCCATATCAATCTTCATTTCAAAACAATGTGTTTTAAAAGCCTTTCCAATGTTTAGACATTACTCAATTACCTCACGATATTGGAAACAATTAAATGTAAAGTAAAATTATGTCTTGGATTTCCTTTATCAAAGTAAATAGTTTCTTAACTCATATTCTCCCAGTACTGGAGTTTCTTAATTTTTTGGTGATCTGAAAGTTGAGTTTCTTATGGGCAATTTCTTATAAAAAAAGATACGTGTATATTCGTTAGAGTCAATCATCTGTTTTAAGGTGGAGAGAGTTCTTCTTTCTGAGGCACCCGCCGCCCGAGTTGTTCTTTTTTTAATTTCATGTATATTTTTCTCATTGATGGCTGCTGTAGTTGGAACTCGATGACACCATGTCCTTTAGCCATAGAATATTTATATTTTGTTGTAGTTAAGCTGTTTTTATTTGTGATAATATTTAGATTTTGTTGTAGTTAAGCTGTTTTTATTTGTGATAAAACAAAAAAACTTCAGGCGTGCAGACATTCTAAGTTTTGTTACAATCGATAATTTGTATCTTCAATTGAATATTGCATGACCGTTTTACAGTGACAATTTTACCTGACTCAGAGGATGAGGCAATCTTCATATTAATTTATGTGCCATTCCACGTTTTAAATATTCTGACAAATCCATTTGACGTTTACGGTTAAACAGTTAAACAGTTAAACAGTTTGTCTGATTCACTGAGGTATTTTATCCAAATTTACAAGACTGTTTTGCATTGCAGACTTACCGTGCTTATTGTCGTGTACATCATTGGTGGAATTCTTATCAACAAATTTCTCCGCCATAAAGAGCAATCAGAAATAATTCCAAACAAATCGTTTTGGACAGATTTTCCTGCTTTAGTGAAGGTAAGCAGCTACTTTAGTACTCCAAATAACTAAGCCTGTGTTTGATTGGTAATTCCATTCCTACCAAATTCTGAAAACAATAGACTTTTTTAAGAGCAACTACTTTAGTACTCCAAATAACCAAGGGTGTGTTTGATTGGTAATTCCA
Organism: Aurelia aurita complex sp. Pacific; assembly: GCA_004194395.1. Classification (NCBI taxonomy): domain Eukaryota; kingdom Metazoa; phylum Cnidaria; class Scyphozoa; order Semaeostomeae; family Ulmaridae; genus Aurelia; species Aurelia aurita complex sp. Pacific. Next base: position 41,880 of record REGL01000920.1, read on the forward strand.
TTCCTACCAAATTCTGAAACAATAGACTTTTTTATGAGCAACTACTTTAGTACTCCAAATAACCAAGGGTGTGTTTGATTGGTAATTCCATTCCTACGAAATTCTGAAAACAATAGACCTTTTTAAGAGCAGCTACTTTAGTACTCCAAATAACCAAGGGTGTGTTTGATTGGTAATTCCATTCCTACCAAATTCTGAAAACAATAGACTTTTTTAAGAGCAGCTACTTTAGTACTCCAAATAACCAAGGGTGTGTTTGATTGGTAATTCCATTCCTACCAAATTCTGAAAACAATAGACATTTTTAAGAGTAGCTACTTTAGTACTCCAAATAACTAAGGTTGTGTTTGATTGGTAATTCCATTCCTACCAAATTCTGAAAACAATAGACTTTTTTGAGAGCAGCTACTTTAGTACTCCAAATAACTAAAGGTGTTGGTAATTCCATTTCTACCTAGTTCTGAAAACACTACTGTGTAGACATTTTATAACATCAGTTAAAAATTTACGATACACAATACTTATTACACTCCCTATAAAATACTCTACAATCGTACAAAGATGACACCACGTGTAAATTCGTTGGTAATAGCGAATGTTCAAGTTAGCCCACGTCGACACCGAACCGGTACAATTTTGATCCGCTACGAAGGAGCAAAGTTGTTACTGACTAGCTAGCAGGAACAGTGTAAATGGGAGAGAGGCTGATACGATACACTTTTGTTACGGATCCACCGTTGTACCGATGCTGAACAGAGTCTAATGTTACTCTCCTCCGCCGGTTTCTAGTTCCGAAGTCTATGGTTCTTTGGTTCCGTAGTTCTGTAGTCCATGGTTCTGTGGTCCGCAAGTCTAATGTTGTTCTGGAGCAGTGTAAGCGCTCGTGACCCGTAACAATTTTATAACGGACAGGCGTGGCACCAGTGGAGGGGTAGAGGAAGGGCTACAGCCCCATCGGAAGCATCTGGATTCTGGTCCCCTCGTTGGAGCGAATTCGGGGATATTTTCGGAGAAAATTTGGCAAAATGACATACGAAACCTGCATTTTTTAGCCCCCTGTCGGAAGCTCCAGCCTCTCTGTCGGAAGATTTCTGGCGCCACCCCTGGTAACGGATCGCAACTGTACTGCTACAATGTAGAAGTGATGTTAAAGGCCAGTTTCCAGTCAGTGGAATTTTCCGAGTGGGCAGAAATTCTATTGTTTGCGACAGAAAATGTCGCTTTGTAGTTCAATAGAAATTTAAGTTTGAATGACTTTTGACTGTGCAAAATTTGGCTCGCTCGGAAGATTCAACTGACATTAACTGACTGGCATTAATGGGCAGTCGAGATAGCCAATTAAAATTGTGTTTCTCTTTCATTTTCATACAGGATGGCTGTGTTTTCACATTTCGAAAGGTGAAAGGTGGTAAAGGTGGGTACCAAGAACTCTCGTAGCACAGATACATTTTAGAGTAGATTTTTAGACATTGTGATATTATTGAGCTGTTTTTTTGTGATGATACGTTTCTATTTTAACTTGGATTGTTACTGGATGGTCTTCTGTTTGGATTAATTCGGCCCGGGTACACTTTGTATATTTTGGATATTGAGGACGTGCCATGGGGAAGGTTATCGCTTTTCGTGATTTTGGTAGAGGAACGGTATCGATTTCGGTCATTTTGGCAATAAGAAAGAATAAATAGGCCATTTATCAAAATTTGGTATGAGATTTGGGTTTACTTCTCCATAGATAATAGAAGATAATAGAGAATTTCCTTCTATTATCTATGACTTTTCGAAAAAGTTTTATGAGGAACGGCATGTTTTTGAAAATTGGGTGGCACGTCCCAACTAAAATCTGGGAACACCCCTCAAATATTCAAAACAGAAGCAGATATAAAGGTTAACCGAGGCGATTTTTCATGCAAACGAATAACACTGTTGAATGATAGGAGGTCCTGTCTAAATTTTCTCGATTTCTCGATTTTAAGTATCAGCTGATGACATCCTTTTTCGTTTGCAAATTACCAGGTTGATATATGGTTAACTTATGAAGTTAACTTTATTCATCCTTGAAAAGTTCTTCAAGAAGCTTTGCAGCTGAGCTACACAATCAGAATATAGATTGTTCAACAATGATGTGAAGAGAGGCATGGTACAGTAATTGAAAAAATGTTTGGTAAGATGTCCCTTAGGAAGCGTAGTAAACCTTGTCTACTTTCTTGACTCTTTGCGAACAACAAAATGATGTCATCAACAAATGCTACAAAATAGTGGATAACTCGAACCAGAAGTAAGATAAAATTTCGACCAAATGTTTGTTAAAACCACTGTTGAAACCGAAGAGTCGTCTCGTCACTGATCATACGAGTTCTTCACAGCTTTCCACTCGATGGGCCTAATTCGCATTCTGACCACTGATCGCATTTAACGTCACAAGCATCGCGTGACCTGCTGCGGGAGAATGCGCAATCAATCCCGTCCTTTTTCGTAAAAGGGCTTTTCCCGCCACTTCACGGCCCCCTAACTCTCAAACGAAAAGAGACATTTCAAAAATGTTTTCAGATTTGGAATCTACGTCTAATCTTCCGTCAGGTGGCAAAAGATAGTTTTACGATGCCATTCTCCTTTAAACGGTGTTTTACCATTCAACAGTACTATTCATTTGCATCTATAAAGATTTTCATTTCAGTTCACCTTTAAGTGCAGCTACTATATACATCGCTCTTTTATTCGACACAGTTGTCACTTCACTCCCTGTTTGCTTCTTTAAAATACACTCAGACAGGTAGCTCTGGCTTATGCCAAACATTATCTTGCATCCATCCTCTCTTTTTCATATTATTAGGACTTGTGATAGTGTCTTTACCAACTAGATTGGCTTTGAGGTTTTTTTCATAAAATGTCGTGTTTTCGTGTCTTCTGTGAAAGGACCTTGCATCTATTCTGCAAAGAGCCTGAAGCAAACGATATATTTGTGCATAATGTCCCGGGGGAGGGGGGGTACTTGACTTAAATTTGTACGGGGGTGTGCCCACGAAAAAAATTTTTTTACCCTGCTCCAGAATTTTTCGCTCAAAATGATAACCTGTTTTAGAAAAATTGGTGAAAAGTATACTAAAAAAACATGAAATTTGACCGAAAAACGACCCAATCTAGCAGAATATTCCACTTTGACATGTTTTGACAACCTGCTCTAGAAAAATTGCCTCATTTTGATACCCTGTGCTAGAAAAAATGAGTGAAAACGATACCCTTAAAAACGGCACATCCCCGTCGGACAAATATACTAAGTACCCCCCCCCCCGGCATAATGTGCACGATTTTTGCACACTTTTTGCAGAATTTTGAATGTGCTCGACAGTGGTAGAAGCTATAACGCCACTCAATCGAGCCTTTTGTATAGAAATTCATCAAGATATCGCTCGATCTGGACTCTTTTGTAGAAAAGCCACATGCAGAGGCCTTTTTAGTTTCAGGAAGTGCCCTTTCAGGGTAATGAAAAATGTGCCATTGAAGTGTTATGCCCCTCCAAGTTTGAGATGCTTCCTACGTCCCTGGTTAGACTGATTACAATTCGTCGTAAATTTCGCTCGTTTTTTATATTGTTGACCTTTACCTTTTCGCCTGTTTGAGCGAGCAATTCCATTCAATTCAATAAGTAATTCTACTCAATAGCGAGCGAAAACTAGAGACGAACTGTAATAAGTCTAGTCCCTGGCCATTACTAGGATATCTATACACAGCGCTATAGTTGACATTATTTTAGCAGTGATATGGTTCTTTCTTGAAAGTAATAAGCTTGAAACAAAAGTTGTATCTATTATCATAAGAACTGTTCCTCATTTTATCTGCCAGAGCTCAAACCGATCCCTTTTTTATTGCAGGCAGCACTGCATTAACAGTATATACATTTGCTTGCTAGTGTTCCTCGTCAGTACCGTTAGTAGTAGTAATTTCTGCCACTCGTCCGGTGGCATAGTAATATAGTACGTTCAATTGCCAGAATGGTTTTCCAATCTCAATGGACGTACACCAAAATATTTCCAACTCAACATATTGCACATTTGTGTCATCTGGAAATGGCACCTGACTTGATAAATCACGCTACCTTGCATGTAGTGTAAATGTTTACCCACGAAAGGCAAGGTAGATCGAAAGTGTGACAGCTTAGATAGTAGGTGGTCAATTTGTTGGCACGCTACAGACACTACATACATTTTACAAGGATCTGTAACAAATGTTGTTGGGGAGATGAAGTGCTGACCCTTTTGTTTTGTTACATTGTGTTTCAGCTTTGTTGTGAGCGAATCGACATTGGGGTTCACGTTGTCATGCACATCGCTGCTTCTGTTTCTTCAATTGTTCTCAACCGTCAAGCTAATTTGCATATTACATAAGTGAAGTAAATCGTTACTGCGCATGCGATCTGGAGCCCTTTTCTGGGGATTCCTTCCCAACGAGATGCAAAGATTTCGCAAGGTTTCTCTGGTTTTCCTTCTGCCTCTAAGATCGAGTTCCTGAAGCACATCGAAATTAAGAACTGAAATTGATGAAAAATTAAGAAGCTGCCCAATGGATGACTTCTGGAAAACAGAATAACATAAGATCTAACATTGTTCAAATTTTATTATGGCTATCGTTGATTTATACCCTGTGCTTTAAGAGTTTGCTTAGGCCAAAAGGCTAAAGCTCTGGTTTGCAGGAGGAGGCAAATTTGAGCTTTCAAGATTAACATGTCTTTTCTCAAAGCACCAACACCAACAAACGAGGTACCTATGTTCAAGTTAACTATCGAGGAAAATTTTCAGAGTGATTCGACATTGATTGAAGCTAAATTCACATCACTGGAGTCAACCAACTCCGTGTACATTTTTTTGGGACAACCGGTATAAACTTGCTTCATCTCAGAATCCTTGAAAACAGGCCTAAAGTCTTTTATCAAATTCACCAGCAATCCAGCCTCATGATAATAGAAAATTGACAGCAAAAGCCTGAACGACAGTTCCAAGAGGGAGCCTAGCTTGCCTATTGAGGGAGTCCCTCCTTTATGAAATTCCCCTAATCTCTCTATAGCTCTTCATACTTACCTATTTAGTCTCTTTACAATTAGCTTTAAGTACCATCCTGTGTTTTTTTAATGTTTATATGTTGCATTTAATTTCAAATTTATCATTGTTAATTAGTTAGTTGGGTAAGTAGATTCAATGTACTAGATTGAATTTTTGAAAATGAATGAACTGAACTGAAAAAAACAGTCTCCGATTATGCGCCTAGTAACTGTTTGAGCTTTGAGCTACGAGATAAAAAGATAGAATTTTATCATGATAGCTGTGAGGTTAAGTTTAGTTTATTCCTTTCGATTTCCTTAAAAGGTCCATTTCCTTCTTTTTCCTTCCAACTGCAGAAATTTCCCGAAAGAAGGAAATTTCCTTCCAATTTGAAGCACTGTTTATACTGAGAAGAGGTGTCTTGCTTTTGTTTTTCGCTCAAACTATACCAGATTTGGACGCTCGCTCGATCTACTCTCCTATGCAGAGGTTCCCCTGTCATTTTTTGCATTGCAAGGATTAGGACATTGCGTAGCGGAAGGAGCGCGCGAGTCGAGGGGCATTTCACTCCTTCGAAAAAGCGTACGAGATTTTTCTTGAAAACAAAAGGATTTTTGCCTGAGGTGTACGAGATTTTTTGGGAGTGAAATGCCCCTCGAAGGAACTCTTTTCTTTCCCGCTTTTCCTTTTCTTTCTCGCTTTTCAAAAAAGGGACCTCTGCGTAGGAGAGTACGCTCGATCCAAACCTCTTTCCTAGCAAATAAAAAAGTCTATTGGTATTGGAATGATGATTAATATTGCATTTACGTGACTATGTTTTCATGCAGAACTGTTCGGAAGAGTTGTCCCAGCTACCAGAGCCTCGAACAATTCAAAGGAAACCCTATGAGTTGGCACCAGTAAAGAATTTTTGTTCTTATCTCTTAGCGTACAGATTCCTACGGAAATCCCTATTGCAATCTTCCATTAGTTTTTCCTTTTAGATAAAAAAGATAAGTTTCTTTTGGCAGAATGCTTACGTTGTTTTTTGTTCTTCATCATAAAAGTGCTTGCGTGTGTTCATATGTAAAATTTCATCTCACCTTGCAGCGTTTTCATCCCACCTCCCAGCCCTTGATTTCAGACGAGAACAATCGTAATTGGTGTTGGGCGCCAGCAGACAGAGCAGAAACTGCGTAGAAAGAAAGTGTCGAGTGTTGCCTAATTTCGGGATCTCTTGCAGGGAGCTAGGGATCTCGCGTAGGGATCTCACTTAGGGAACACATACAAAGAACCTACAAAACCTCATGGTTGAGTTGAGATCTACAAATCATTGAACCATCTCAATCTAGAGTACATGTGGAATTTCTTTGTTCAACCTTTGGATTAAGGAACCATGCAAGCTTCCCTCAGTGAGTTCTCAGCGCTACGGAATAAATTCCTTATCCTTACCTAAAACTGACAACTTCTCTCATGAAATTCAAAAAAGAAGTACGTTGCTGGGATGGCAACAACTGTACGTGCTACATTTGACCCATACATTTCACATCTTGGAACTACACAATCAAAACTGCCCTAAAAATATGATACAGCTTTGGTGCAAATTGTTTCACTCATGAGAAATCCTTGGTTTGCTCATGAAACAATACACCTTAGTTTAGGCTACTAACTTAATGTACGATTTTTATCTTTTTTGTTATATTGTATATTATCTATTGTAGATAGTTGGTGTTAATTAGTTGTTGTGAACTGCAAATAAACCAACTGTAAATAAGTTTATGATTATGATCATGATTAGCCGGGATTGCTCATTTTCCATATAAACGCAAGATGAAAATTACAGGGCATCGTATAGGATCTCGGCTCACAGCCTGGAAGTTGGGATGATTTCCCCCCTGTATCTTGAATCTGCGGAGGAAAAAGAAAAGAAAAGAAAAGGGCTTTTTTATAGGACTGGCCTGTGTCTTCGAGCTCCATTTACCTCATTTGGGGGGTATATAGCTTTCTTTTTCATTTTATTTTGAAATTGAAATTCTTCAGTCTCACAAGCTTATAATTGAGTAATAACATGCAAGACATATTAGCAATACCATTTTCATCACTTATACTATTGAACTATGATTGAAATCTGAAGAAAATAACAATGAATCTGATGCAACTCGAACCAGTTACATGGAATTATAAAAATGTAGCCTATTCCTACAGGCTATCTTCCTTGTTTTCTCACCCTCAAGCTTGAAACCTTTTCATAGGCCAGGATAATAGCATTAACGAGGTTGTTATGTAACTGTACGAAACTTGTTATGCTACCGGGTGCGTAAAAATAAACTATGCAAGTTTAGCAGGCCACAATAATTCGTACACTCGACTGATTTTGAAGATTTATGACTTAATCTTTAGCAGAAAGCCTGAATTAGATTCTAGGACTTGTTGCAAATT
>REGL01000920.1:52840-68791 GCA_004194395.1 Aurelia aurita complex sp. Pacific
AAAAAATAGTGGCATGGACCCCCCCGTATTGAAAGTTAGGGAGTACCCCCCCCTGGGGCATTATGTTTTCGTTCAACCCATTTTATCTAGTTTCGTTTCGTACTGTTTTTCTGTTACACGTAAGACCATCGGGGTAATGCTCGGGGTAGTCACGCCATTTTGCTCCTCATGTTATCGTCCCTGTGGTGTTGTATAGTATCAATATGTGGAGTAAGTAGTAACATGTATTGTAAGAATTTTATCTGGATATAAGAAAAGTTAATCTATTGGTTTGCGAATTTTCAAACATGCAAACGTTTTTGGCACATCTCTTGTCAGTCATATAATATCTTCGTAAGCAGAATTCTAACATACAGAGTCAGAGAAGACACGTTCGTGAGAAGAAGAGTCAGAGAAGACACGCTCGTGAGAAGAAAACTGCGGCGATGCTATGCAGCACTCTAAAATACCTTATTCATAAATGAGCTCACTATCGCTATAAGCAGGGACGTAGCCAGGATTTCAGGGAGACCGATTCAGAAATTTTTCATATCTTCGATTCGATAAGGACGAACTCGGTACAACGTATCAAACCCACCAAAAATATCCAACTTTGACAGGCAACAATAGAAAGTTCAGTCGACCAATTTTTAAGATCTTTGGTTTAAACTCAAATTAAACCGTAAGGTATTGTTTACCGATTCCTTTATGGCTTTAACTGCCTACTTCTTTGAGCCGTAACCAATTTTTTCAAAATTCTAGGTAGAAAACAGCACAAATCAATTGACTATCAAGCGAATGTCGGCAGCATCGACCAAATTTTCTAAAGACTGACAGATAGGAGAATCTGAAAATTCTTCATCCACAAGAGAGATTCTTCATTCTCCTAATTGTTTTCTTTATTTCCGCATCTATATCTCGCCCCGGAGTACCAGAGTATAATTTACCTTCAAAGGTGGATAGATATTTTTGATGCACCCGAAACACGAAGGAAGTTAGCTCCTACAGCCCCAACTGGTTACGTCTTTGCTTTACGCATTAAAAATAACAACAACTAATACACTAATACCTTGCCTTTTAAGTTAAGTTCAAGTTGCAAACTTGCAGTTTGTGTGCCATCTTACCAATGTTTTTTTGCTTGAGGGTACTGCCCACAATTCCAGGATCTGCAGCTACAACCGAGAGCGGACACCAGTTTCACTGTTTTTGTCACATAACGGCCATTTTCGAGGCAAATGATCGGTCGTTGGACGAACTCGATGTTTGTTGGTTGGCATGAGCTGCAGATGCGACCAGTTGTGATACTGTAAGTTGTTGTGCATTGGCCAACGCAAACTTTCACAGGAATACGAGCATTGCATTCAATTTCATTTTCCTGTTGGTTGTAGTTGTAGAAAACCGGCTTTAATTCGCATTTGGTCTTCTGCCTTTTCACAGGTTGGCTTGAAGAAATATCCGTCACTATCAGAACCAACGCTACAACAGCAGCAGCTTTCATTGCTTCAAGACTCATCTCCTGTTTGTTCTTCTTGAATTTACTTGTTTCTGCGTTTCTTGCTCAGTTTCTTGTCACTTAATCGTTGATTGTGGGATGTTTCGCCTGTCATGGGTCTTATAAGCAGTCTGGTGACTAACGGACCATAGCGACGACATACAATAATCCGACGGCGCTTTTGATATATTGCAGAGGACAGATCATCGTACCGGATGCGGTACAAACCAGATCATTTCGTGCAACTTTGATACCAGCATAAACATGGATTTTGATCCAAGGAGGAGGATCTCTCGTCATGTTTTAAAAGTACCTGTGGATGTGACATCCTCAAGGGGATACTGCGTTTCAGGGGTGGCACCAGGGGAGGGCTAGGGGGGCTACAGCCCGTCCGTCGGAAGCATCTAGCCCCCCACCCGTCAGAGGACATTTTTGGTTCTTGTCGCAGGAAATTTGGGAAAATGGCGTATGAAAACAGTATTTTTTTACCATTTTAGCCCCCTTGTCGGAAGCTCCAGTCCATCCGTCGGAAGATTTCTGGCGCCACCCCTGCTGCGTTTGTCCTCTAGCCTAGCCAACATCAGTATACTTTTAGAATGTTGATCAGGGTAAGATAAACGCATGGAATTCTTGGAGCAGGGAAGGCAAGGTTTGGGTACTCTTGGTCAGCAGTTCTTTCAATCTGTCCCACAGGCCTCGGGGAACACCAGACTGAGCAATCGTAACACCAGACTGAGCAACCGGAACGCCAGACTGAGCAAAGGTTAAACACGTTATTCTACATCTGCACCCAGACATGTTATCCGATGGACAAAAACACTAAGGATGGCGGTCGTTATTTTTACTAGCATGTTTTGCAGCAAAACGCAACGCAGTCTTTGGCCCATCTTTGGATCCGCCATCTTTAAAGCACATATGTCACATTAGCAATTGGTTAATACAACAAACAAGTTTTGAGTGGAATTCCGTTGTTTTGAGACTTTTATTTCTGTTTCATGAATTTTTATTGCAATGAAAATTCAGCCTCGATCCTGTGCTTTGTAATAAACAATAGAGAGAATTGTATTGCATGAACCAATCAGCTTCATGACATATGCCCTTTAACGTTCTTGTTGATTCAGTGTGCATCTGTTCTGGTTGTCCTATGTCGGTATGGTACTCATCAATGGCGAGAAAAAACATTCTTGGGTACAATTGGATTGAATTTGCCTCCATACATTACATCACAAACTAGAAGTAATAACAAACGGTTAATTAGTGCGCGAACTCCGTTAGGAACACAAATGTTGAGAAATACAAATGTTAGGACAGAAAAGTTGCATTTTGAGTTAGAACATGAAAAAAGTGTTGATTTCAATGGTTCCAATATGGTGCATTTAGTTTTCATCCTGTCGCATTTTAGATAAGGAAGAGATGTTTGCAAAAAGAATTTGAAAATACAATACATGGTGTCCAATAAGAGGCGGAAGACTATAAAGAATAGAGAGGACAACATTTGAAGAGCCCGTTTATGCCGGTACGAAATGAAAAGGGCATGAAACTGTGCCGTATTGGCCTCCCGCTTACACTATGCCGGCATAGTTTTCACTTGAATACGGCACGAAATGAATACGGCATGCTAACTGGCTTCGTCAATCGTCGCTCAACCGGCATAGATAGTGTAAACGGCGAATACAGCATCATTTCATGTCGGATTCACATCGAGGCGATAATCTGGCAAATGAGAGCATGCGCCCTGACAAATCCTCGCTCTGCGCATGGTCGAAACCTGTCGCACTCATTTCGTGCCAGTTTAGTGTAAACGGCGATGCCGTATTGACAGAAAAACGAATACGGCACAGTTTCATGCCGTATACATTTCGTACCGGCATAGTGTAAACGGGGTCTGAGTTGAGTGTGCATCTGTTCTGGTTGTCCTATGTCGGTATGGTACTCATCAATGACGAGGCAAAACATTCTTGGGTGCAATTGGATTAAATATGCCTTTACACATTACATCACAAAACATTATTTCGCAATCCATTTTTTTAAACCTAAAAACCATTTTCAATGATGTGAATGGGTAAACGGCACAAGAGTTTGCGTTGGCCAAAACAATTAAAACTTGGATATCGAGATGTGATCTTATCTTCAAAATTTGGATTAAATATTAAATCATGGTATGCATTCCTTAATCAAATCTTGTTTGTTTTCCTAATTGGAAAGGCCTTTGCCACTTTGCTCCAAGATGTTGGCTTTGGGTTGAGCAAAAGCACCATTCATTTCTGTGGATTTTGAACTGCAGTTACTGATTTTGTTGACAGTTTTTGGCTCATTCGTGACCTTTGCAAATATTCTATTTTTCTGGGAACTGTTGTCAGGAAATCAATACGCGCAGATACCGAACAGAAAAAATGATCAGATCTAGGTTGGGTACTGTATAATGGATTCCTGTTTGAAGTTTGGTCAAATAACATGCACGCTATAGTTAAAAAAAAAATAACGTTTGTAGACCAAAATGTCCATTTTTGGATTTCCTCAAATCTCAACAGCACAGCTTTTGACAAACACAAAGATATCATCTATGGAACTAAGTAACAGAAATGTTGAAAAGGCAGAGTCCTTGATTAAAAGAAAGAAACTACCATTTTCACACAACGTTTTCCGATGTGGTGGAAATGTTGATCCTAGTTTGGCTGTTAGGGAAAGAAAACCAAATCTCGTGTTACGAACGTTTACCGTATCCTTAAGGTAGCAGTTAACCCTTAGAAGCCAAAAACTTTACTTGCAAATAACTCCAATTCTTTGCAGAGCATTTCCCTCAGATTTTCAGGAAAGCTTGGAATGGTAGATCAAATTAGAATTTTGGCAACAAAAAATTTTTAAAGACAATCGTTTCCATGGAAACGGTCATTATTGTTTCAGAATTTTTTTACAAAAATGCCATTAATTCTCACCCAGTTTGAGATATTTGGCTGAAATTCCCACCAAAGGTGTGTTTTATAATGACCTATGCAATGAATTATCAATTTTGTAAAATTTCATCACAAATTGGACAATAGTGACCGTAGTAATGTTTCCATGGCAACTGGGCNCTTCTTCAAAAATCAAAACATCTTTCATACTGTCTTTCATACTGCCATCGTATTTGTTAAATTGAGATATTAAAGCAAAAGAAGTAGCATGATGTCCGGATGAAACCAACAACACATCGAAATCTCGATGAGAAAAATTAATTTCGCACATTCAACATAATCTTTGCCTTCTTATACAGCTACTGAAAAATTATCTCAAGACAGAACAGGTAAAAGATACGCTCTCACCTTCGTATTGGCATTCTGGCTTGAAATGAACTGAACAAACGAACACTTTCGAAGGGTGGCCATTTGTATTCACCGGCATTGGAATACTGGCATCGGCATTGGAACTGGCATTGGCATTGGAATTGGCATCGATATTGCGTAAGAACTATGACGCATGCAAAACTAGCCAGGGGGTCTGTGACAGTAATTTGTACGAGTAAATCAATGCAGTGAACAAACTCTGTCAATTCAATAACTGCTAAAGACAATTCTCCTCGTACTGTGAATGAGTTTTGGGCTTTGGTCTTTGATGGGTTGCGGGTTTGGCCAATTTTTGCCCCCAGGACTGAGGGCTTGATGCTTTTATGTTAGTTTTCGGGTTTTAAGATTCTAAGGTTTTAAGATTTTCATATTACAGGTCATTCGAGAGTGTTTTAGATCGTAAGATATGCTGCCATCAATTTTATTTTTCAGCAATGATGATTCTTGAAATGAACCAACTTTTGAAGTTGAACCAGAGTAGTCTCAATAATACCCTGGGTACCAGACTCTCTAATATTTAAATGTTAGAGAGTCTGGTACCCAGGGATCTCAATAAGGATAATAAGTGAACGAATTATACGTAACTTCACGATCAAACTAACAACTTTTACTCTCAAACTAAGTATAAGTTCACAAGATTCAAAGATATTCAAGGTTCAAAACTTCAAGCTCTGATGAACTTTTAATTATGAAGAGCTCTGTTCTGTCTTTAACGTAAAATCCCCGGGAGGGGGTATATAGCATGTTCAGGGTAATGGTATGTGCCGCCCATATGGGTGGGTTCTTGGGCCTAACTTTCTTTAGACAACATTCTCTAAACAAGGGTCATTTTCGGCAGATTTTCCATTTATTAGTGGCGTTTCGTTGAAAGTTGCAAAAATAGTTACAAATGTGGAGTTTTCCGAAAAAAATCTTCATAAATCTGGGTGCCAAGGCAAGTTTCGGCAATTAGAAGAGGGTACATTTCTGAAAACAAGTCGTGTACCGCTCCAGCCGGGGTAAAGTCAGAAATCTAATTTAATGTTAGCTCAGTTCAAAGTGTTCCTATAAAAGCGTAATTAAGCAATTCAGGTATGCTCTTATTGGATTTAAAACTCTCCGTATAATATCAGTAATCCTCATTCATAATGCTCAAATCCATTAACGTTAGATAATTGGGAATAAATGAATAGAGACTCGCGCAAATCACTGTTGCGCACCCCCTGGTTAGTTTTGCATGCGCCATAGTACTTGTGGACTTATGCAATAATCGATGCCAATTCCAATGNTAAAGTCAGAAATCTAATTTAATGTTAGCTCAGTTCAAAGTGTTCCTATAAAAGCGTAATTAAGCAATTCAGGTATGCTCTTATTGGATTTAAAACTCTCCGTATAATATCAGTAATCCTCATTCATAATGCTCAAATCCATTAACGTTAGATAATTGGGAATAAATGAATAGAGACTCGCGCAAATCACTGTTGCGCACCCCCTGGTTAGTTTTGCATGCGCCATAGTACTTGTGGACTTATGCAATAATCGATGCCAATTCCAATGCCAATGCCAGTTCCAATGCCGATGCCAGTATTCCAATGCCGGTGAATACAAATGGCCGATCTTATCTTCAAAATTTGGATTAAATATTAAATCATGGTATGCATTCCTTAATCAAATCTTGTTTGTTTTCCTAATTGGAAAGGCCTTTGCCACTTTGCTCCAAGATGTTGGCTTTGGGTTGAGCAAAAGCACCATTCATTTCTGTGGATTTTATACTGCAGTTACTGATTTTGTTGACAGTTTTTGGCTCATTCGTGACCTTTGCAAATATTCTATTTTTCTGGGAACTGTTGTCAGGAATCAATACGCGCAGATACCGAACAGAAAAAATGATCAGATCTAGGTTGGGTACTGTATAATGGATTCCTGTTTGAAGTTTGGTCAAATAACATGCACGCTATAGTTAACGTTTGCTGGCCAAAATGTCCATTTTTGGATTTCCTCAAATCTCTCAACAACTTTCAACAACTTTCAAATCTCGCACTATAGCACTATAGCATTCAACTTTCAACTTTCAAATCTCTCAACAACTTTTGAGAAACACAAAGATATCATCTATGGAACTAAGTAACAGAAATGTTGAAAAGGCAGAGTCCTTGATTAAAAGAAAGAAACTACAATTTTCACACAATGTTTTCCGATGTGGTGGAAATGTTGATCCTAGTTTGGCTTTTAAAGAGATAAAAAACAAAATCTCGTGTTACGAACGTTTACCGTATCCTTCACCGGAATAACAGCTCAAATCGGTAAACTTTTTCTGGGATACCCGGTAGATTTTAAACGTATAACGATTACTCATTCACCCATTTATGACGTATGGATGTACAACGAAATATTGTGAATTTTTATCAATACACCCGTTGTAATATTTTCAACCTTACATTAAAATTGTATGACCTGGCAACACAGTTTTCTATGCATGGTTATTATGTTCAAACTTTTTTCAAGAAATAGCAGACTAACAAGAACAGATTTCGTAAGACAATAGCATGAGTCGCATTTGATTGACACCTCAATTCGAAGGACAACGGCAGATTGTGTAAGACAATAGCATGAGTCGCATTTGATTGACACCTCAATTCGAAGAACAAGAGCAGATTTTGTAAGACGATAGCATGAGTCGCATTTGATTGACACCGCAATTCAAAGCGATTAGCGATCGCAGACAAAGGAAATTCCCTCAACCAGTAATTCAAAACAAGCAAAGCCGCAACAGTTTCTCTGAAGTCCAGGTAGCTAGCTCCCTCATTGTGCATTCCAGAAATTGTTTTTAAGAGCAAACATGAGCAGAGATCGAACGAAGAAGGATCTATCTACACATCTGCGACGGGCATTTAATGTAGTTGGTCCAAAAGCCGATTGGGAGGCGATTCAATTCTCTTACTTTTTGAGTGTAATTAAACATTTACTGCTCAGCTTCTGGACCAAAGAAATAAAATGCCCGAGGTAGATGTGCAGATATATCCTACTTCTTTCGATATATGCTCGTGTTTGCTCTTAAAAACAATTTCTAGAATGCACAACGAGCGCACCAGCTGCCTCCTGGGTTTCAGAGAAACTTTTGCGACTTTGTTTGTCTTGAATCACTGGTTGAGGGAATTTCCTTTGTTGGCAATCGCTAATCGCTAATTCCAGGAAATTGGTGTTACGCAATTTATACCGACACAGTTCCGTAATTCTGCAGTTCTGAATTGAATCTGATTGAATCAAGCAAGTGACAGTAAACTGGAGTGTTCAGTTTATCAGTAAAAGAGTTAAACCTTTTGCTTGGTAAAGAAATGTGTTTTTAAATACCATGCCAGATCATGAGCAACATGACAGGAGACATGATTCAGTTCTTTTTCGTCGTTTTCTAATCTTGCAATTACTGTCTGAATCTTATTTCCAAGCCTACTGTATACAACCGAAACCAACCGACATCTTGAATGAATTTTCGCTATGCAGAATAATGGTGGTTAAAAAGGACTTGAGCTGTGATGCTGATTGTGTTGACTTGGAAAATGCGATTCAGGCAGTAATTTTACTCTCCTCCGCCGGTTTCTAGTTCCGTAGCCCATGGTTCCATGTCTGTAATTTTGCGAAAGGAGAAAAGGAAGGAAGGACACTTTCCTCCTTTTCCCTTCAAACGAAACCGGCGGAGGAGAGTACAGTAATTGTGAGATTAGGAAACGACGAAGAAGAACTTGAGTAAGTTGTCATTATATCTTAACAGCAGAATGAGTTAACTATGTAGTCAAATCACGATGAGAGTAGCTTAGGTCATTCTCAATATCAATTAATCTCTTTTCTATCTGTCAAAGTAGTGTGGATGCACGTATCTTTATCGAACACCAATTTTATCATGCATTTGCAAGACTGAGAGTCTAAGAGTATTGAATCAAGTAAACCAATGCAAGTTGGAACATCCGTCTTGTTTGATAATCTCTGGAAATGATAGTGCGATGTAAACAACGGCACGGTCCAATGGTCAAGAGCGTCGAGTGCCTTCATGAACATGCCTTCTGCCTTTGGAGCAAGGGTAATACAAAACTCTGAGTCTTCTGTTTTCAGAATTGGTACCAATGAAACACACCCTACGTTCATGATGAATGGAAAGTAAGACGAGGCAAATGGCATGATTTTTGCGTTGAATAGGGTGCAGTGATAAAATTCCATCCTTTTCTTGAGTAGAAAAAAACAGTTAATCCCCACGGAAATGCATTTTCGTAAAAAAGGTATCAAGGCCAAGAAGGCGAGACTGCTAAGAAGGCGTCTTATTTCATTAAATTAGTATAAATAGGATAAAGAATCGCCAACGCACGTAATTGCCCCCCTAGTGAAATTATTGCACGCACGTGTCGAAATCATCCAATTTCCCTTGTTCCCGGATCCACAATTCCAGCATTCCGTAATACTAAATGATGGAATTGTGAATCCAGGAACTAGGAGAATCGGATCTATCATACGTATTTTACGAACTGACCTGGGGCAAGTATAAGGGATAAATATCGCTCATGTCACTCTTCAAATTATTTTTAAGAGCAAACATGAGCATCTTTCGAAAGGAGAAGAATATATCTACACATCTACCTCGGGCATTCTGTTCATTTGGTTCAGAAGCTGAGCAGTAAGTATTTTAATAGCACTAAAAAAATAGGAGAATTGAATCGCTTCCCAATTGGCTTTTCAACCAAATAAATAAAATGCCCGAGGTAGATGTGTAGATATATCCGTCTTCTTTCAATCTGTGCTCATATTTGCTCTTAAAACAATCAATGAAATGCACAACGAGCGAGCTAGCTATCTGGATTTCAGAGAAACTTATGCGGCTTTGCTTGTTATTACTGGTTGAGAGAATTTACTTTGTCTGCTATCGCTAATCACTTTAAATTGTGGTGTCAATCAAAAGCAACTTATATGCTATTGTCTTACCAAATCTGTCCTTGTTGATTAGCCTATAAGAATCTAGTAAATGGTCCTAGTTTCCCGTTGGATTACTATTTTGAAGAAAGGCTGCTTTGAAACTATCACTATTTCAACTTGCTTGTGCCATTAAGCGGGAAACACTTGTCCGATTGGCTACAACAAGGTATCAACCTCTTAAGGGTTGAAGCCTTTAGTGTGCAACTGTACTATCAATGGAACAATATAACGGACAGCTCCTCCACAGCAGCCACACAAATGGGGCACAATTATTTTGTGATGCCCTGCAGATATATAGTTTTCAAACAATTTCACGCAGTATTCCTGACATAATCCAGTATTCCAGACATGTTCCAGCTATTGTCCAGACATATCACTGTATTCCAGACATATTCCAGCTATTGTCCAGACATATCACTGTATTCCAGACATATTCCAGACATTTTTCCAGTACTTTACTGGCATTTCCATTATTGGATTAGCAATAATAGCAATACAGAGGTTGTAGATATCTGAGTTTTAAGTAGACCTGCCCCAAGTCTATTTCGTCAACAGTAATATGTCTATCTTTTGACGAAATAGACTTAGGGGGAGTCTAGGTTTTAAGCCACTTCACTAGTCCACTACTCCACTACTTGGCTGTTTTATAAACCACGAAACCATGAAATCACAAAACGAAATAGCGAAATAGCGAAACCGCATTAACATTCCCACCTACAGGGTGTCTCAGAAAAATTGTTCGACGTTTGATTAAATGTTGAAAAATAACGATAAAAGGTACGGGCTCCTGGTTAGACATCCCTGTTCCTCCGATTTCAAATTAATTTTAGACGCCAAAATCTTGCGAATCCGCTAAGAATTCATGGAGTTACAAGCTTTTGAAGTTCAAATATGTGCGAAAGCTGAAACCAGACGCCTCTAACTGACTTGTTTTCCAAAAAGACGTACTAAAATCGAGGTAAAAGAAGGCTGTCCAATGTTTTACCTCTCGTCGATATCAGAGCAAACCACAAAAGACTTCCAAAGTTATCTAATTCTTGTACCCGTTGCCAAAATTTACTTAAGACTGCAAGTATTTAAAAACACGGAATGAAAACTTAATCAATGAGAGATGGGACAATTCTAAATTGTGCTGAACAGGATTCCTCCATGCATCCATAACCTTGATTCAATGTTATAGAAAGCTAGTTGATTGAAAGTGATTTTCAAATTCCATTTGATTTGCTTTGAATAACCGAGATTCTACTTTCACTAAATATGCAATCTAGGGGCGTCTGGTTTCAGCTTTCGCACAAACTTGAACTTCGAACGCTCGTAATTCCGTGAATATTTAGCCGATTTGCTAGTTTCTGGTGTTTAAAATTAACTTAAAATCTCAGCAATATGGTTATCTTAACAGGGAGCCCATCCATTATTTCGTTATTTTTTTATATTTAATCAAACGTCGAACAATTTTTTTGGGACACCCTGTATGTATGTGAGATATATGAAATAGTGGTAAATATGGATAATTTGAGACACAACTAAGAGAAACTAACCCGATACGAATCAGTTGCGACCCTTATTTTCAAGAAACTGATCTACCTCGGACATTTTATTTCTTGATTCAAAAGCTGAGTGTGTTAATTACACTAAAACAAATAAGAGAATTGAATCGCCTCCCAATCGGCTATTGAACCAAGCAAATTAAATGCCCAAGGTAGATGTGTAGATATATCCTTCTTCCTTCGATTATACACACGTTTGCTTTTAAAAACAATTTCTGGAATGCACAACGGGCGAGCTAGCCACATGGGTTTCAGAGAAACTTTTGCAGCTTTGCTTGTTTTTGAATTATTGGTTGAGCGAATTTCCCTTATCAGCGATCGTCAATCGCTTTGAATTGCGGTGTCAATCAACAAGGACAGATTTTGTAATACAATAGCATGAGATTCTTTGTTGACACCTGAATTCAAAGCGATTAGCAACTGCAGACAAAGGAAATTCTTTCAACCAGAAATTCAAACAAACAATGCCGCAAAAGTTTCTCTGAAACCCATGTAGCCAGCGCGCTCGTTGTGTATTCCAGAAACTTTTTTTAAGAGCAAACATGAGCATAGATTGAAAGAAGAAGGATATATCTCACATCTACCTCGGGCATTTCATTCGTTTTATTCAAGAGCTGATTGGGAAGNTCGTGTTTGTTACTTGTGTCAAGTTTCAAGACTTTAGCACTTATGGTTCTCCCCAGAGTTTCAAAAAGCCTAGTCTGGATGGGGTCAAATGACTTTTTTCCCTAAAAGACGTCCTAAAATCGAGGTAACAGAAGACTGTCTAATGTTTCACCTCTCGTTGATATCAGAGCAAACCAAATAGGACTTCCAAAGTTATTTAATCCTTGTAAACGTTGCCAAAATTTACTTAAGAATACTAGTATTTAAAAACATGGAATGAAAACTTAATCAATGAGAGATGGGGCAATTCTAAATTGTGCTGAACAGGATTCCTCCATGCATCCATAACCTTGATTCAATGTTATAGAAAGCTAGTTGATTGAAAGTGATTTTCAAATTCCATTTGATTTGCTTTGAATAACCGAGATTCTACTTTCACTAAATATGCAATCTAGGGGCGTCTGGTTTCAGCTTTCGCACAAACTTGAACTTCGAACGCTCGTAATTCCGTGAATATTTAGCCGATTTGCTAGTTTCTGGTGTTTAAAATTAACTTAAAATCTCAGCAATATGGTTATCTTAACAGGGAGCCCATCCATTATTTCGTTATTTTTTTATATTTAATCAAACGTCGAACAATTTTTTTGGGACACCCTGTATGTATGTGAGATATATGAAATAGTGGTAAATATGGATAATTTGAGACACAACTAAGAGAAACTAACCCGATACGAATCAGTTGCGACCCTTATTTTCAAGAAACTGATCTACCTCGGACATTTTATTTCTTGATTCAAAAGCTGAGTGTGTTAATTACACTAAAACAAATAAGAGAATTGAATCGCCTCCCAATCGGCTATTGAACCAAGCAAATTAAATGCCCAAGGTAGATGTGTAGATATATCCTTCTTCCTTCGATTATACACACGTTTGCTTTTAAAAACAATTTCTGGAATGCACAACGGGCGAGCTAGCCACATGGGTTTCAGAGAAACTTTTGCAGCTTTGCTTGTTTTTGAAATATTGGTTGAGCGAATTTCCCTTATCAGCGATCGTCAATCGCTTTGAATTGCGGTGTCAATCAACAAGGACAGATTTTGTAATACAATAGCATGAGATTCTTTGTTGACACCTGAATTCAAAGCGATTAGCAACTGCAGACAAAGGAAATTCTTTCAACCAGAAATTCAAACAAACAATGCCGCAAAAGTTTCTCTGAAACCCATGTAGCCAGCGCGCTCGTTGTGTATTCCAGAAACTTTTTTTAAGAGCAAACATGAGCATAGATTGAAAGAAGAAGGATATATCTCACATCTACCTCGGGCATTTCATTCGTTTTATTCAAGAGCTGATTGGGAAGCGATTCAATTCTCTTATTTTTTGGGTGTAATTAGAACACTTACCGCTCAGCTTCTGAACCAAAGAAATAAAATGCCCGAGGTAGATGTGTAGATATATCCCTCTTCTTTCGATATATGGTCATGTTTGCTCTTAAAAACAATTTCTAGAATGCACAACGAGCGAGCTAGCTACCTGGAGATTCAGAAATTTTTTGCGGCTTTGCTTGTTTAATTACTGGTTGAGAGATTTTCCTTTGTCTGCAATCGCTAATCGCTTTGAATTGCGGTGTCAATCAAAACCAACTCGTGCTATTGTCTTACCAAAGCTGTCCTTGTTGTGTGAATCAAAAGCTCCTCGTAATATTGTCTTACAAATCTGCCCTTGTTCTTCCTCGACAGTTAAAGTTGATATTTCTCGTAGTTCTTATTGTTAGAAATCGAGAAAATCGAGAGAAAGATATTCTCAAGGGACAAACATTCTTCACTTCACATTACATTGAAATTGTAATGTTAACAATAACTGGCTCATTACAGTGAAAAAAGCAAAGAATTCCCTTGACTATAAGAAGAAACAATACTATAATTTCTAAAGTGAAGTCTTTGATTTAGTTTTTCTCAATCAAAATCAACAGCAAATTGTTTGGGCCTAAAATGAAACAATAGTGCATCCTGTCTGAAGCAGATTAAATCGTGGATTAATGTCATAATTAGGAGCAAACTCTTATGCCAAAAAGAGCTAATTTAATAAAAAGAAACCAGTCTGGTAAAGAACTGTCTGGAAAATTGGAATATGAAACCAGTCTGGAAAACTGGAATATGTCTGGAGTAGTGCAGCTGTTTGTAAACCACGAAATTACGAAACGAAATAGCAAAATAGCGAAATGGCGATATTGTGAAACCAAATATATTCCCATAATCTGATCCTATTTCGTGGTTCAACTCTCTGTGGGCCGCTACCGAATGAGATTGGTATTGGTCAGAAGGGCTTTGTGAAATTGAAATAGGCTTGTGGCAAGTATACATGTTTGTACATATTCTAGATTCTAATTTCGGTCTAATTTATCAATACAACGTTTACAAAGTACCGGTACAGTTTTGATCTGCTACAAAGTTGTTACGGTTCAAGACCCCTTACACTACTCCAGAACAAGATGTTTCTGTAGATACCGGGTGTCCCAAAAAATGTATACGGATTTGGTTGACTTCAGCGATGTGAATTTAGCTTCAATCAATGTCTAATCACTCTAAAAATGTTCCTCGATATTTAACTTGAACATAGATACCTCGTTTGTAGGTATTGGTGCTGTGAGAGCAGACATGTTAATCTTGAAAGCTCAAATTTGCCTCTTCCTACAAACCAGAGCTTTAGCCTTTTGGCCTAAGCACATTGTTAAGGCACATCGTATAAATTAACGATATCCTTGATAAAATTTGAACAATATTAGATATATAACAATATTGTGTTATTCTGTTTTCCAGAAGTCACCCACAAGTCACCCATTGGGCAGTTTTTTCGATTTTTCATTAATTTCATTCTTAATTTTGATGCGCTTCAGAAACCTGGTTTGCAGGTGGACGCTAATTTGAGCTTTCAACATTGATATTTCTGCTCTCAAAGCACCAATACCAACAAACGAGGTATCTATGTTCAAGTTAACTATCGAGGAACAATTTGAGAGTAATTAGCCATGGATTAAAGCTAAATTCACATCGCTGGAGTCAACCAAATCTGTATACTTTTTTGGGACACCCGGTAGAAGGACAAAGTTTCGCAGATTAGCAGGAACAGTATGAACTGGAGGATGATCCGTTATTAGATTCAATTACTTGTCGTAGTTTTGCTTAACGACAACAACAGCAACAATTCAACTCAATGAAATGAGGGTAACTTGAGGGTGAGGCTAATCTGTTACACGTGTTTTCTTTTATAAGAAACTGGTTTATAAGAAACTAGTACCCGGATGGCGAAAAAATTAAGAAACTTTAGTACTATGCTTGAGCATTGCTAAGAAACTTTTAAAGCCAAACACAAGGAAATCAAGAGAAAATTGTCGTTGAGCCTTTATATTTTAGTAATATCATGATAGATTTATGCTTTGAATCAAATAGAACTCTCCTTCTCGCTAAAAATTGTCCTGTCTGTCAAGAAACGAATACGTGGCAGTGATAGAAACTACATGCATCCTAAATGCATCCAAAAGATAAGAAACGCATTAAGAAACTTTTAGTACCAAAAAGCTGAAATTTTCACGTGAAATTAAGAAACTTTTAGTACTATGGGCTTATCCAAGTTTCTTATAAAAGAAAAAACGTGTAGACTTCTTTCAGGGATTCAACAAAAGTTGTATCGGTACAAAGTGAACGGTGTTTAATTAATAATGAAAACATATACTGTTTACATTGATTATTTCTGATAAAATTGTATTGCAAGGCTAAGTTCTATCTTACTTTCATACTGTATAAAAATTTTGTCCATCTTTCTAAAAATTTCTAAAAAAAAAATTTCTGCATACTCTTTTATAGGAAAGAAACTGTGCATGACAATAACACAGATCTTGAAAATGTGCGTTAATCTCGTTCGCGTATATCTTGATGTCAAAATTTATGCAGTCGAGTTACTTTAACTTTAAAGAGCCAATGTCACCCAGGGTCCTTTGCGGGCACGCTGCAATTGCAAACTGTCCAAAAATCAAATTTGGTCTGAACGAAAAAAAATTTGGATCCAC
>REGL01000920.1:91393-104012 GCA_004194395.1 Aurelia aurita complex sp. Pacific
CTGCAAGTATATCTTCATTTGGTTCATCCACGGTTTTACGTATCACAACTTCAGAAACACATTTCATATCATATGATAATTGTTGCAGAAAGTTGCCAATTTCCCCGAAAATACCAGAAAAGAAGAAAATTGCATGAAACATTTTTGGGTACGAATATGTACGAAACCTTTGGTAAAAGTGCAGCCAATGCTTCAAATTTAACGACAAAATATGTTCTGAAGACATGTTTTGACATGTATTTCATGTTTTTAACTCAAATTTCAAAATATTAACAATTTTCAGGACTAAGCATTCACAAAAAGTACATCTAGGCAGTCGCAAAAATTGAAAGGAACGGAAATCGCGAAAATTTATCTTTTGAGTCACAATACAGTCAAAGTGATTCTCATTCAAGTAAAAAAAGGTTTGTAAAGATCCGATATGGCAAAATGATTCTACAGACATTTGAAAATTTACTTTATTGCAGGCAATAGTGGATTTCATCCTGAAATTGACTAAATGTTGGATTTCATTTGTTTACGTTAACTTTGTGAATTTTTAGCTCTACGAGTATAACTCTGATTAGAATGAGGTTTTTTGTGTTAAACTAATCCATGTGTTATCTTTGAAGTAAAAATAGAGCCAAAATCATTTTTCAAAATTCGTTTTTTGGTATTTCTGTACTGCTCTGGATCACTGTGAACAGGGGAGATTTGGCCGTTCCTCATCGCAAATCGGCCTTCGGACAAAAGAGCTTCTCGTATAAGGGTGCTAAATTGTGGAACGATCTTTCCATTGAAATCAAATCATCAAAAACTTATGAAACATTCAAAACAAGAATCAGCAATACCAACAGCGAATGCTGATTCTCTCTTTCATGCATTACTTTTAATTTGCTTATTAGATTTTTTTGTAAATAAGATTATTTAATTTTGCATATGCTTTTCTTTTAATTTAGTTATTGTATGTATTTGCACAGCCCACTGTAAATCAGTCCTTTGACTGACGTGGCCACCGTGCCTAAAGATGTTAAAATCAAATCAAATCAAATCAAATCAAATCAGGGAGCCCTGAAGAGCAGCGAAATTATTCGCCTCATTACACAAGGACCATCAACTTGCGCTCATCTAATTGAAGTGAATTGAATGGCACATGTAAATAGTATTTCATTTTATTTAGAATTAGGTTTTGTTGTCATAGAAAAAAAAGCGAATTGATGTTGCTGTTGTTGCTCCAGTGAGGGTCTTATTGCCAAACTATAGCGAGCAAATTTACGAGATCTATTGCGGCCCCAAACAACCAAAATATCACTAATCCTAAAAGGTAGGAGTTTTTTGCTTTAAAGCTCTAAGAAGCATTAATCTAAGCACTGATAGCTTGCTTGCAGTGAAGCACTTTATGAAAACCATCTTTTGCGGCGTTTTAGGGTCGGTGGTTTTGAGAAAAAATAGTAGGTGACTTAGGCCATGTCCGTTTCTGGAAGCGTATGGCCATGAATCGTAGTTATAGCGTCCATCAGTCTATCAATAGCGATAACCTATGAACATATACTCAGTCTAGGAAATTACCATACTGCACAAAGAACTGATGATTACCAAAGTAATTTCTTTTGATGTGTTAAGGCTGATTTTTATTCAGTACAATTTTCCGACCGGACTGGAAATCTACTGTTTACGAGAGAACGTGTCGCTTTGAATTTGAATAGAATGCAACGCGTGACAAAACTTTTATTGTGTAAATCTGTCCGCTCGGAAAATTCAGCCTTCAAGCTTCTAGTTGGTCATAAACACCAGAACAAACACAAACTGGCATGTAGACTCAAGGTATTAAGTAAAATCTCAAAATAATGGCTCTTAGGCAAGATTTAAGATGCTGCTTGAACATTATACCTCAGAAGGGTTTCCAATTTCTCATATTATACCCTTTAAGTATCGAAAACAAGAATTTTATCACTTTGAAACATATTTGGATCTTTGTCAAAAGAGATCAAAAAGAGAATTTTATGCTAAGCTTGATAATCGAGTTATGACAATTTTTTACACGGGAGTACTTTTTGGGACACCCAGTAGAAGGCTGCTTTCTCCTGCTCCTGGATCTTTCTTCGGATCAAGACGAAATATACTCAAATTAAAACAAAGATTCTCACCAGTCCAATTATTGATTTTCCTTGCGAAGCATCAACGATTTGTTCGGCAATTTCCTTGGCGACTCTCTTCTGTGCTTCAACCGTACTGGCACCAAGATGAGGAGTGCAAAGAACCTTAGGGTGCATGGCAAGCTTTGAGCTTATATCTAAAATAAAAAAAAACATGTAACAATCATTGGCTTCAGTTAGCACTTTCAACGAGTTGTTTTAAAACAAATCTTTATGATAAGAGGCAATGTAACTGATTATTTCAAAAAGCTACATCAAACACCCAAATTTCGGATAAATACATTTCAGACAAAATAGTTTGGACAAAGAATTTCAGACGTTTTTTCACAGAATGTAGGACGCTTTTACAGCATGACGACCAAAAACGATATATCTACAGCTTCTTTTGCTTATTTCATGTTAAGATGTCATACATTGTCAGAAGTTTCCAGAAAAAATTATTGTTGAGGATAATGATGATTCCTAAGATGGATTTACTTCAAGAAAATATGATGTTTTTCATTAATTAACATTCTCATCACACTCCTTTTCGAAGCAAAACGTTTCATGAACAAGACAATGAGTTTTCGAACAGCAGAAACGTTTTGCAGTGCTTTTTCTGTGCTGCAAAGATTTCGGACCCTAGATATTTCGGACTACAAAAAATTTCGAAAACTCTAAATTTTCGGACGTATGAAATGTCCGAAAATATCAACGTCCGAAATTGTTGGCGTTTAAATGTATCACAGTAGACGATTACGGAAAAAGTTGGCGGTGGGGGACATTTCATCAGGAAGCATTGTATCTAATGATCGAATTTCTATAGAATCACTGCTGATTGCATTACAAAACGCAATGCATCTTGGTCAAATGCCCCCGAAACCATATTTTCCGAACGCCAACAAATTTCCACTCACTAGAAGGAGGTTCCACTCACCTGAAGGAGGTTCTGAAACAAACACATCAAGCGCTGCTCCAGCTACCTTCCCAGAATCCAATGCGTCAATCAAGTCAGCCTCGTCAATAATACCACCTCTCGCTACATTTACAACCCGGAGTCCATCTTTGCATTTTGCAAAAGTTCCCTTTGATAATAAACCTGCAATGCGAATAGCGAAAACCTGTTTTTATTGCAAGAAATATGAAAATGGCTACACAGTTTCCTAAATCATACTTAAACCTACACTCGCAATTATTTGGTTGCTTGCCGTTTGTGTATGTAAGTCTCTTTTCTTTGTACAACAGGGCCCTTATTGATAACAGTACTTGTAGTATTGACAAGGTAAACCCTGTATAAATATTTCTCTTATTATTATTATTATTATTATTATTATTATTATTATTATTATTATTATTATTTATTAAAAAAAATGTGCAATATGACACATACGCTAATGGGAAAGAGGTAATTAAAGAAAATAGAACGAAGAAAATCCATAGGATCACACATGAATTGACATCTCAAGGCCTTATACTGAAGGCTATCCTTGAGCATACGACAAATAAAATAACAAGCATATGGAGTGAGGCACAGAAACTTCTACCTAAGAACATCTTCAACTTCTCTGTGCGTTATCTTAATAACAGTTTGCCTACAAAGAAAAATATGAAATTTTGGGGTAGAGTCGAAAGCGAGTTGTGTAACTTCTGCCAACTCCCACAATCCCTTCTTCACGTCGTCTCTGGTTGCAAATCCATGCTTGAAGGGAAAAGATATACTTGGCGTCACAACTCTGTCCTCCTGACGATTGGCAACTTCTTAACAGGAATAAGAAATGTTAAAGTCTATGCTGATGACATTCCAGGCTTCAGACCATCAGCTGTTATCACTGGAAACAGCAAGCGTCCAGATCTCCTTGTAATCAATGAGGGTGTATTATATGTTCTCGAACTGTCTGTCGGTTTCGAAACAAACATTGGAAATAACGAGGCTCATAAAAAGCGGCGCTACGAAAATCTTCTGAAAGACCTTTCATCCTCATACTTGCGTGTGGAATACATAAATCTATCGATGGGAGCAATAGGAACAATCGGTATTAACGGACACAAAGCGTTTATGAATATGTTGCAAAATTTATCAACGAGTAAGCAAGAGCAACTTTACCTAGAAAAGAAAATAATAACCATCTGCATACGTTGTACATACTATATATTTTGTAAGAGAGACAGTGAGTGGGCTAGTCCAGAACTGCTAACGTTTTAAAATTCTTTCCTATCAAGATGTGGACAAATATTCTATTTCGGACGTATTAGCTGTAGATTTTTCAATTTATTTTAAGGAACATTTTAATCATACTTTTCGAACTTATTTGTAAATTTCCCCATCATGCCTAATTGAGAGTGATGGGTGTCATCATGTATCGTAGTATTTGTAGGGAATAAAAAGTTTCCATTATTATTATTGTTATGTAATAGCAATTACGTGTAGATTTATGTTGTTGTGGTCGTTGTTTTGTCAGGGTAGACATAATGTTTGATCCCAGGGGTATCGTCTCTGCAGTATGGTAGCGTAGTTGTAGGTATAGTAATTAACAATATGTATTCCACATTTTTAATGGAATATAAAAAATCGTTGTTATTCCATGGGAATACTATCTTCTGTCTCTGCTGAGGGTAAAACCTTTGTGGAATCACGACCAATCAACGTTTCACTCAAAATTCCTCACACACTTTAGTTGGACTAAAATCCAAAGAAATCAGAAAATCTCTCACGTGTAAAAGTATTTTTCATCGAATTAGATAGGCCTAAAATGCTAGCACATTTACCTTATTATTACATGTAACTTGTTACTTTCGAGTAAGCGCCTGTCGAAACAGTGATTTTGCAGCTTTTGTTACGCCATTTCACAAAGATTTATAATTCTATTCAAATTGAAGCGTTATTTTGAAAATAAATTCTTATTTTCTACAAAAAACAGGCAAAATTTTACATTGTTGTTGCAAGAAAGAAGAGACAGAAGCAGATTTCCAACAGTCACTTCTCAATGGATTTATTCCATCCCCTAAACTAAATGCAGAAAATAATGGACATTTGTCCAAAGCAACACAGATTACAAGTTTTTTAGTTTGACGGTGGGGCTCCTTTAATCTCGTTTTGTGTGTTAACTTAAATCCTTCTTCTTAAATCACTTCAGTTATCTTATTCCTCTTTCCTTCTATTCCTCATTCCTCCTTTCATATATTTTCTTCCCTTTTAAACCTCTTTTGAATCGTACTTTCTTCACTACCGGGTGATTAAAAAAATTAAAATATATGGCAGGGTGTGATAGAAAATAACCGACCGATATTCAAAACTGAACTGTTAATCTATCAGCCAAAGGCTAACTTAGATGTGAACATTTTGTTTGGTAAAATCATCCATCTTTTAGACCCACAACTTAGAAAAATGCTAGTGAGTTGTTAGCATGGAAACGAGGATTCCACATTCGACTCTGGTCTATGATTTATTTGCCATTGAAATTAAAATCCTATTTCTGAAACTGACAATTTTATTGAATTAAATTTCAATAGTAAGTAAATCATGGACCAGAATGGAACGCGGAATTCTCGTTCCCATACAAACCCCTTACCAGCACTTTCCTAATTTCTGTGTATGAGTGATTTATCAAAGAACATTTTCACATCTAAGGTAGCTTTGACTGATAGATTAACATTTCGGTTTTGAATATGAGCCATACACTTTTAGCCTGCGTGCAGCCTCAACACTCCTCCAAGTCTACACTTTCGAGGAAGAGTGTAGAGGCTGCACGCAGGCTAGATACTTTTTATTCCACTGCCCGCCAAGTGCGTTACCTTTCTTGGCTCATCCGGTATATCAAAATATTTGAGTTGACATTATACGAAACAAAATGGACGAATATTGTTTCCAGTCTGCCAAGATTGGTTTTCTTCAAAGATAAAAATACCTCTGGTTTGTGGTATCAATGGTGTATGCACGGTGATAAAATCCGCTTGCGGCCAAATTTCTTCCAATGACAGGGATTCCACTCCAAAAGATGCTGCATCTTCCTTGGAGACAATTGGGTCGAATCCTATTGTCTGCAAGAGAGAAGGACATAAATAATGAGTTCTTATATAAGGACTCTTCAAATAACGAATTTCCTGATACAACCATGGGTGGGAGGAAACAAGATATCTATTGTTTAATAAAATGTATACATAAATCATACCTGCTTCTCTTTTGCCGTTGTTTCCGTCTGCTTTTCCTTGCAGCTTCCTCAGCTCATCTTGATTCAAATTTGCAACGGCCTAGTGGCAACGGCCTAGTGGCAACGGCCTAATTTTGATTCCTATAAAAGCGAGGCTGTCCTTGTTTGCGGCTTTGTGAAATAAAACGAGGACAGCCTCACTTTTACAGGAAACAAAGTTAGGCCGTTGCCACTAGGCCATTGCAAATTTGAATCAAAATGAGCTGAGAAAGCTGCAAGGAAAAGCAGACGGAAACAAAGATACAGATACAGGTATAATTTGAGTATACATCCAGAAAAAGTTTCAATTTCTTATTTATTTTGAAGTCTCTGAAATTTCTTTCCACGATTGGAATGAAATGGGTCAAAGAAAGCTGCCGAACCATTTCTAGCGGCCTGTCATTAAAACAATTCGACTCGGTTTCAAATATAACGAATGTTCTTCCGATTACCATCGGGGTTTGTTATACCAGGATTTTCGCGATTCCCGTATACCCGACATGGCGTAAAAACATTACTCTCCAACTTCGTCATCTTTGTATTCTGTATTTAATCTACAAAGAGCAAACGATCATGACTACTCCTTGACCATTACACATTGAATCTACAATTAAATTACAACTAAATATAAAATTACAAAGGCTTCGCACAAAACTATTGTTCCTGATAAATGCTTGAGCCGGCTTCACAATGGATGCCAGGCAATCATGGGCGATGATGATGAACTAGCCTCACTACACAAGGACCCTCAACTTACGCTCATCTAATTGAAGCGAATTGATGTTGTTGTTGTCGCTCCAGTTGAGGGCCTTATGGACAAATTCTTCTCAAAACGGCAAAAAAATTCTCGCCAGGAACAAATTTGTTCCTGGACCAATCAGGATGCAAGATTTGGATAATTTGATGGGATTGGCTGATTCTTCTTCAATTCAAACTTCCCGCCAAAGGCAAACAAAAGTGTTCGAACAACGCGTTCGACTGAACTGCTGCAACGATCAACATCTTAAAGTAACGAGCGAATTTACGAGATCTTTTGCGTCCCCAAACAACCAAAATATCACTTATAGGTAGGAGTTTTTTGCTTTAATAGCTTGAAGAAACATTCATCTAAGTACTGATAGCTTGTTTTGCAGTGTAGCACTTCAGGAAAACCACTTTTTGCGGCATTTTAGGGTCGATGGTGTTGAGAAAAAATAGCAGGTGATTTAGGCCATGTCCGTTTCTGGAAGCGTATGTCCATGAGTCACAGTTATAGCGATAGCGTCCATCAGTCTATCAATAGCTATAACCTACGAACATATAATCAGTCTAATGATGAACGACCAAAACGACAGCCGAGAGAACAACAACGACAACAACTGCCACCGACCGTGCTCCCTGGGCTCCCTGCCCAGAGTTCCCATCGTTCAAGACGCTGCACCCATGCTATCAATGTCGTTGATTCTAGTCTTTAGGATAAAATCTGTCTGCAATATGCTATTATCCCATGGGAACTTTTCACCTGCCACATGAGATCTGGAGAAAAGAGGCGCCATCATTTCCCTAATTCGTAATCGGCAATATCTGCCACACCAAAATCACTCTGTAGAACGTGGCATATACGTCCGTTGTGAGAAATAATGACCTTCAGTACATATTTTGCTGTCAACTTTACACCTTACCGTGAGGAAAATCAGCAATATCCCAAAATATGAAAAACTAAATTACTGTATGTTAAATTCATCAAACAATGTGCGTGTGACGGTAATCTTTTGCAATCTTTCCACAGCATGTGAAAGTCACCCACAGTTTTTAACCTACTACAAATGAAATGTAAACTCATTTTCTGATGGTAGCTTGGAACCATAGAAGCTGTACATATTTAAACTAAACTGCCCATCATTCTTCACCGACAGCAAACATGCCCTAAATCTGAGTGCCTTTTGATTGGCCAATCAAAAAGTTCCATGGGCTCGTTCATTGGCTGATTTCAAATACGAACATCGTTTCTCCTTTTTGGATTTTGACGAAGCAAAATATTACGCAGAATGACTCAAAAATTTCATGAAGTTTATCTTTGATGTTTCTGAGAAATATACATAAATACAAGTGAAATTGGATTTATGAAAATCCCAACACGTGCGAAAAAGGGATATGTGAGTAATCTCTTCACTTAGAGGAAAACGAACATCCATTTCATTTCCCTCGAGGCTTAAAAGTGATTTTTGCAGCAGTGTTAGATCATACAAATTATTATATGGCGTTCGAAAATACGGCTCCTCGGACCGACAACGGAGCAATTTGATCGGATCTTGATCGGTCCGCAAAAGCCGTATTTTCAAAGCCGTATTGGACAGGGCGTTGCCTTAAAAATCAACAACAAGGGAGGAGCTTCTTATTTAGGCTTAGGCCGCAAGAATTGTCAGCCAAAGTTTAGCTTATTCCTCGAAGACTTCTTTGCTGTAAATTTTGAAGACGCACTTGCAATCATACGCGAAGACAATGCCAATGTAATTAACGTCGAGACGACCAACTCAACTACAGTGATGCACAGGATCAAAAATACTATAGAAAAGTACAATAATGTAAACAATGTCCTCAAAAGGTTCTGCGATATGATAAAGCCTTTACTAAAAGATTACTCGATCCATGATGGAAAATATGATGGACCATATGTTGATGGACCTTAGTTCCTTTTACGTCAAACTGCGGATCAAATTTGTCTTTTCAACGATCAAAAACTAGAACGAAAATCAAAAAGATTGATTCAACGTGCTTCAAGAATTTGCTTAGGCGAAAAAGCCAAAGCTCTTGTTTGGAGGTCGACGTAAGTTTGAGCTTTCAAGATTAATATTTCTGCACTCAAAGCACCAATACCAACCGCCATTGATTAAACCTAAATTTACATCGGTGGACACAACCGAATCTGTAGACTATTTTCTGGGATACCTGGTAGATCAAATGAGTGACTTACTTTCATCCCATATGACTGCATCCTCAAAGCAACTTCCTTACCAATCCTCCCAAGTCCAAGAATTGCTAAAGTCTTGCCATTCAGCTCACAACCCATCAACTAAGTGATAACAAATATATTCAAGGCTACTTAGGGACCATCTGAATTTTTCAGCTAACTTTTGGCAGAGTGAAATATCTTGAATAGCAATTGCAGCAAGTTGTGAAAAACAAGTGATAAAACTGCTTAAATACCAGCGCTTGGATGTTAAAATATTTTGCTGAGTTTATGCCAAAAATATGAAATGCTGAACGTTTTGATTAAATATACAGACAGACATGATCTTGTCAGCCAATATTCGGTTGTTACTCGCTGAACAGTAGGATTTGGTTGCTAAATAACTGATATCCAAAATTTCAATATCCAAATACTCAAATTGCATCAAACATTCTACTTTTGGTGGAATTTGGCTAAGAAACAATCAATCAATTCCAATGATTCCTGAGCAAAAAAACTACAACAATTTAAAAGTAACTGCAAAACCAAGCTGCAACAATTGTCATAAACAGCAGCAATGGTGCATCCATAACAAACTTTATCAAGAAACTAAACTGGCATGCTGGCCTTGAACAGCTATATTTCACAAAGGTGAAGGAACCACTTTGGTGCACTATTATTATCAAGTTACTGTTTTATAGCATTAATTTAAAGGAAATAATTTTCTTTGAAGATTGCTCCATTGGAGCAAGCTCTCTCTCATTCAAAGAATCACATATATCAAAGCAGGCATTTTGTTATAAAATCAATTTTTCACAATAATGTTGTCGTTCACATTTGTAGCCTAAATAATAACAATCTTGGATTCTTGTTGTCCTCAAAGCATTAATTATGACCCTACCTTTGATCTTTCCCATTTTCCTTCCTTCATTGATGCATATCCTTGTGGAATATTTCTAAGAGAAAAATCAGACAATTCTGTGAAAACTGCAGCTTGATTATAAAACAGAGAATGAACCAAGTGACAACAGTTATTTCAAACAATTTCATTTTATTGACATTCTATGGTGTTGCATAAAAAATTTCACCATACAGTACAGGCCTTGTGTATATTTAAGAAAATAAAGCTACTCTTTTGCGACCTGAAATTTTCTTGCATGGTTGCTGATTAATCGGGAAAACGTCTAAGGTGCAGGAGTTAAGAAGAAGAAGAAGGTTGAACAAGTTTTGACACAACATAAGAAAATTCTCATACATTCTGATAAAAATTTAAAGTATATCAAACCCCTGGGGGAGTGTCACAAATCTTACAAATCTAACATTCTTGTTCACTCCTTTGATTTTGTTTTACATTCATCTTCTTACCTTGCCATAGCAGCAATCAGAGCACAAGTATGTTCTGCGGCACTTAGCGTATTACCTCCAGGCGTGCTAAAATGAGAAAGATTTGTCCAATGTTTGTCTGCAACAGATTATTGTGCATTGGCAAACATTGCAATGCAAATTAATTTACAAAAGGACAGTATCAATAACAAAGATGCTTTGTAGATCATCTTTAAGCCACACAAAATGTATATATGAGTGATAAGTCAAGATCAAAAATGTTTTTGAAACATTTGGCAAATGATCTATACAGTGGAAGGGTCAGGGGAGGCATCAGGGGGGTGGACCACCCCATTTTCTCAGGTTGGCTACATTCTAAAGCGAAAATGATGTAAAGATATTGTGGTGATGAGAAGATATATGTGGGGAGAGTGGCCAAGCGGGGTTACACTGTTTCCGTTAGGTGACTGAAGTTAAGCTCGGTCATGTGAGGTCAAAATTCAGATGGGTGACCTTCTCGGTGCCTGACCAAGCAACTCACTTTGCTGTCCTCCGAAAGGGATATCAAACTAGGGGTCAGGTTCCCATGCCTGGATGCAGCATGCATAGTAGACCTAAAATAGCTTTTAAAATAACTAGAAATCTGTCTAGCCTACTTTAAATAAAGTAATAAAAACATTACCTTCTAGCGATCAATTCTATCCTGTGTCCACCCCACTTTTTCAGGGCTGGCGCCATTTCTGGTGGGGTGCTTGCAGTAATTGCTAGACTCCCAAACTTTGTGGTTGGTTGTTCTTATTCCACCTTACTTCAAAACAATCACAACGAAGATTGGAAAGTTTGTATTTTGCGCCCATAAGTTGAGATGGCCTAAGTAAGATTTTCGTGGAAATATTGCAGTCTACCCAGTTGAGAACAATAGGTTAAAACAATAGATCTTCTGTTTATTGCCAAAATCGGGGCTCAGATTGAAAACCACGTAAGTGTGCAAGATATTGCGCTCACTGTGCAAACTTTCAATTCTGGATCACAACAATGTAATGACCATCAAACTGGAACTTATTCACATTTACAGCAAACAAAGCTGGAATGATTTTTTTGAGTTGTATTAATTTTTGTAACTTGTAGAACCCAAGTTTGGACCCTTGTAGCCCGGTTTCACAACCAAATAATCATACTTACTTCATGACAAATATTCCATTTTTTGAGGCTGCAGCAAGATCTATGTTATCCACTCCAGTCCCAGCTCTACCAATGATTTGCAGTTTCTCACCAGCATTAATGACTTCTTCTGTTACCTTTGTTGCTGATCTTACAATCAAGCAATCATAATTCTGAAAATCAAGATTTGATGATTTATCAAAATCATGTAAAGGAGCATCCACTATCTAGAGTGCCCCAAAAAGGCAATTTTTTGCACACATATAACTCCCTGGGAGTGCTTTTACAAGACACACATTGATAACAGCGATGATTCACTGAAGTGTTTTTATCCTGTATGAATGTTTGTATATCATTATTACTAGCCTCTCTATGAGGGTCTCCCCTCCTAACACTAATTTGGTTTTCAGACTGAAATCTTTCCAAAATGTGCACCTAAAAGTATATTGTGTTTAAAACAAGAACTAGAGTAGTTTCGGGTATTATGGAACACTTAACGGAAAAAAGATTACTTGTCAGCATAATTCATGACACATTTGGCCACACTTGGTATGAGCAATTAGGCCTAAGCATACTCTAATGTTTCATCAGTATGCTCCGATTCTGAAACGTTAGTTGTTAATAAACAAGACAAAAAACTGAACCCGGGTTGAGTTGGGCATTATGGAACACTGTCGGGTATTTTGGAACTAAGCTATTTCTATTGTTTGTATACTGGTTGATGTTTGACATATCTCAAGAAAATGGCAGCCAGAAATCACTCTTGTCTGATGTCCTTCATTATCAGCGATACAGAGAGTACACAAAATGCTACAGCAGCCTAATATCGATCAAAATATGACAGAAGAGGTATGAAGACTTGCATCAAGTGAAATTAACAAGTTTCTTTCTCATCCCCAGGCCCC
>REGL01000920.1:105432-124763 GCA_004194395.1 Aurelia aurita complex sp. Pacific
GGTAAGCATGACTGCGTTCAGAAAATATTACTCGCTCATCGATGTTACTCGCAGTGACGCACGTCGGGCGGGAAGTTTTAGTCCATCGAAGGGTTAGTTGAGAGAGCAGAAACTCCAGGCTTTGCAAGAGATTTTTATTGCCCAGAGTCAAATAGTTTGATTTCTTTACAACACTGGCTTGCGATTAATAAACTGGGTAAAACTCCGCGGGTTACTTGTGTGTATAACTGTCTTGTTTTTGTTTTGGGATGTTCTCCGTATTTCAGGTATTTCAATTCAAGCTCTTTCCATGTGACCTTCACCTATGCTCGTTGTTGTTGCTGTTATGGTTTCAGCTGTGGTCAGTTCTAGAATTGAGGAAAGGAGCGTTTGTAATAATTCTGATTTCCCCATTGCCTCGGTTTCGAGGGATATCTGCGCGCGCATAAAAAACATAATTCAGTCTTGCTGTGATGGCTGACTTCTTTTTGACAAAATGGTCATGATAATACTCATGTACTAAATCTAAATCAATCCGCGTAAATTTAGATTTAGATTCTAAATTTTAACATTTTGAAACTTTCAAATCTACCTGGTGCGCCAAAAATTATCCACCTTTGGCAGGCCAGGATAAATCATACACTGGATATGGAGCGATTTTCAAAATTTATGATTTAATCTTTATCAAAAAGCCTGAATTTGGTTCTAGGAATTTTTGCAAATATTTTTGTTTTCTCTTTTTACAGCTACAAGCAAGTTTCTTACAATTTTCGTTTTTGAAAACAGCAACCTCACCCTTAGGGCCTTTTGTCATATTGGGACAGAGAACTAACATGAAATGTTGAGTTTCAACCCCTGAGGACTTACACCGCCAACCAGCCACGTTGCAGCCCGTTAAAACTCGGCCCCTGTTTAACTCACCCACCACGGGCTGAAGTTTCTCATGTAAAGGCCCACTAAGTTGATAATCAAAGATTATGATACGTCAGGAATCCCAGGGGGGGGGGGCACTCAGCACATCCACATACGGGGAGGTAAGTCCGATATTTTTGGGTTAGAATATTGCCGAAAATGATATTTTTGGGTCCAAATAAATTGAACTTATGTTTTTGATATTTTTGGGTATCAAATATTGTAAAAATGATATTTCTGGGTTCTTTAGAGGCAATCCTGGCCTCAATTTGCATTGTTTCAGGATCATTTATGTTCAATTACAGATGTCAAGGTATAAAATGAGCTGATATTTTTGGGTTGTAATGAAGCTAAACTGATATTTTTGGGGTTCCTGAAAATTTCTCGGACTGACATGTGAATGTGCCGAGTGTCCCCCCTGAGTCAGGAATCAGATGGATTCAATCAAAGAAATCGTTGCTGGATTCATTCAAATCTGTAACCTACCGGGTGAGTCAATAAAAATAATTCACGTTTGAAAGGCCACTGCTCCTGGATATCAAGGCATAATCATATTGGCAAGTATACCATTTAACAATTGACCTGTTCAAATATTTTGAGAATTTTCCTGGCTGAAATCGGTCACTCCGTTCAGATCTTACAAGGGACGTTCTCGAGAACGTACCTTCGAGAAACCTTGAAAAACAAGCTAAAATCTCGAGCAAGTTTTCCAAATGTTTTTACCGTATAGCAGTGACTTGAATATGCTTTAGCACGTGCTATCCTCTTGGAAGGCTGAGCGATTCTTCTCCATGGTATTCTCCCAAGAGGACAAAATACATGAATACATGTCAGCGTAACAAGGACAGCATAGGGCTCAAATCTTTCAAATCTTAAAAAAGGTCGGTGTAAAATTCTATTATATTTTTCTTTGAATTGGATTGCTTTAAAGGAACTTATGGTACTTTGCTGTAAATCTGCCGTGGAAATTTTATGATATCTTTATTTTTTTCAAAATGGCGGCAATTTGATAATTTTTGAGAAAATTCATGGAAAATTTTGAAAAAATTTAAATCATTGTAAAACCTAAACTAATAGAGGAAACATTACATAACCTTCAAGAAAACCATAGTTTATAGAGGTCTACAAGATGGTAGCAAGCAGAAATCTGTAGCTTTTGTAGTTTAGGATTTGGAAATTTGATGACGTCATAGCCTCAAATTTAATAAATGCCGCCATATTGAAACTAATCAAGATATCAATAAATTGCCACGGCAGATTTACAGCAAAAAGCCTTAAGTTCCTTCCAAGCTATTTATTTCAAAGAAAACTGCAATAGAATTTTACACCGACCTTTTTAAAGATTTGAGTCCTATGTTGTTGCCGTGTTGCTCTGAAAAACCGTGTTGCTCTGAAGATGCCCTAGTGGGCGAAACTAGTTAGCAGATAACTGAATAAAAAAACGCAAATTATCAACTCGATGCCTGCTCTCTGTGGATGTTGTCCCTCTTCTCCTCATCGTTCACTTCATACAAAAACCGATATTTTTGACAGAACTGAATAGTACGGTCTTAGTGTTTCCTGCCATGATGTACCAAATTTTTCGACTATCATTGCCAATGCTGACAAATGCTGATAGAAGTAGATAATGGGCAGTAACTGTGAACATTACAGAGAAATAATCAAAGCCATTGCTATGCATAAGACTGTTTTATTTTGATATATGCCAAGATCTGTGCACAAGAAAAAATTATGGCATGCGAGGTACCACCCAGAGCAGAAGAAAGCCATGCCGTCGAAGGAACTACGAAATGAATTGATATTAATTGTGTCTTATAATTACAACTTTACACTTGAATTGAGGCAAAAATTTTATTGATTACAGCACAGAATGTACTGGGGTACAGCTACAGCACCGAATGTACTGGTTACCATTCTTGGAAAAGTGCCCCGAAAGGTCAATGTCAGGATATCGGATAAAGAGTTACATCTGACCGAGAGATACAAATAATTGCATGAAATAGTTTTGAAAGTAAACAATTCTAATACTGTGGCTAATGCACACTTTGTAGTTTTATTGGTGAGAGGTTGCACATGAGTTGAGTTGCGCTCGCATTGATCGCAACCCTGACCTGACATCTGATGTGGGACGGAATCTAGTATAGTATCCATTAGTTTTTAAATCGTTCGTAGTGTAGTTGTATTTAGTTTAACNGCAGATTTACAGCAAAAAGCCCTAAGTTCCTTCCAAGCTATTTATTTCAAAGAAAACTGCAATAGAATTTTACACCGACCTTTTTAAAGATTTGAGCCCTATGTTAACAAGGACAGATTTTGTAACACAATAGCATGAGATGCTTTTTTGTTGACACCTGAATTCAAAGCAATTAGTGGCTGCAGGCAAAGGAAATTCTCTCAGCCAGAAATTAAAAACAAGCAAAACCGTGAAAGTTTCTCTGAAACCCAGGTAGCTAGCGCGCTCGTTGTGCATTCCAGACATTGTTTTTAAGAGCAAATATGAACATATATCGAAAGAAGAAAGATATATCTACACATCTACCTCGGGCATTTTATTTATTTTGGTCAGAAGCTGAGCAGGAAGTGTTTTAATTACACCCAAAAAATAAAAGAATTGAATCGCCTTCCAATCGGCTTTTGAACAAAGCAAATAAAATGCCCGAGGTAGATGTGTAGATATATCCCTCTTCTTTTTCGTATGAAAACTGAGTGGAATGTCTCTGTTTTGGCCTTGCATTTCCAAACGATCGAAAACGGAGACATTTGAAAACGCTGTTCAAAGTGAAGTGATTTGACACCGGAGATGTTTGAAAACGCCTCGTTACACCGAAAACAAAGTCATTCAAATCGCTACAACAACAGCAACCGACCTGGCGCCAAAAAAGAAGCAAAGGAAAATGTCTGAACAAAGGAAATGGAAATGAATGAAAATGGAGTGATGGAAACATCTCCCAAACACCTCAATTGTCGTGCCAGGCCTTCTTCGCGAAAACGGAGTAGCAGAATCAGCCAGGGATGGCGCCAGCGGGGGTGCTAGGGGGGGCAGGAGCCCCCCCAAAACTTCATTGAGCCCCCCCATCGGCACTTGAATTTTCGAAAATTTCTACGCACTGTCGGCATTTTCATAACCTGCACCTCCAGATTTCTTTGCTGCGTTGTCATCTGAGTGAACTTGAATTGAGCTCGTTCATAAAGAATTTCTCACTGTCGGCACTCTGACAGTATTTGCCCCCCTAGCATTTCTTCCCTGGCGCCATCTCTGGAATCAGCTAATATCCCTCTCCATTTATGTGATAATTCCTTAAATTCTAACTAATTAACAAACGATATTCTTACCAAAAAGTATAAAATCAAGAGAAAGTTTGCTTCCCTCTATATTTTGTACTCGCGTTTGTTCTCGTCACTGATTAGTTCTTGGTTCGCTTTATGCTTCGTAATTCGTTATGTTCCGTTCACCTCATACTTAGTTTTAATAAAATTGTGAAGTTAACTTTGTTCCTTTCTCCTCGTACTTATAGTTCGATTTAAAGCTTTGCATCCTCTTAATGTTTTGTAATATATTACACCATGCTCCCCTCCTTGTACTTTAAGATTCGTATCTTCTTAATAAAGTTGTGGAGTTAATTTTGTTCTGTTCTTCACACACTTTGCTCGATTTAAGCTTTGGTCTTCTCTTCTCTTCTCTTAATGTTTGTAGTTTATAATGTTCTGTTCTTCTCATACAGCGTTAGATTTCAACTGTATGCTCTCGTTATTATAATCCCTTCTTCATAACAAGTCAAACTGCTTCAATCTTGAAACGACAATAAAAGTTTCTAACTGCATGGCATCTGTGCTTTTCGATTTGGCACAAATTGCAGTGCGACGAAGATTAATTCTCGAGGGATATTCAATTTCGTTCCTCAGATCAGCGTAATCAAATGATGCCGATTTTTCTTTCAATTTCTTCCGTTTTCTTCGAAACTTGACGCTCGATGAGCGATCTCGTTCTTCTATCCCCTCATCATCTGCAAATATAGTTGAAGATTCTGGACACATTTCGCGATCCTCTTCAATAGTTTCTTGCTGTGATTGAGGTCGATACCTGTCTCCTTTATGCTTGATTGACTTTCCCTTGAATTTCGAAAAGCAGCCAAAAATGGAATTTCTCATCGGAAAGTCCGGGTCCTCATCAAGTGCTGGGAGCTTGTCGGGAAGTTTCTGGTCTTTATCCCACAAATTGTTAAATTCTTTTGGTTGTGCTTGCGTTTCAATTGATGGTAATTTCTCCATTGTTTTCAATAAAACAGTTGCTGCTTTCTAGAAAGCTGGTAGTAATCACCTTATCTCAAAGCCAGCAGGTAGATTTATACTTTGGCGCGAAATTAATAAAAAAATTAAGCTAATTCTGCGAACGAAACAAAGCCGGGTCAGAGCTTGACAAAACCTGTTGCTTTACTAAATAATACATCAACTTGCTCATAAATCCTCCTAATCTCCAAAACGTCTTCTTATTTGTAACTGTATGCACAGTAAAATCGAACAGAATCGTCAAAAACGTCAGCCAATATATTGTCAAACTATACGATTTCAGAGTTCGCCACTATCGCTTCATCGCTTTTTCATGATACGATATTACCTTGGAGACCGGCTCTTTTGTTGCAAATAACATAGAACTATACATGAGAAGCTCTAACGGCAGATGGACGGTAGTACGGTAATAGCTTGAGAACACAGCTAAAAGTGTTGTTCGTGTTTTAAATGCCCGCTATGCCTCTCAATAATCGGCATCAGGAATATTTAATACCGAATTCAAATTTGCATAAGCCATCTTTACATTCGATCGTTATTTCTCTCGGTATGCGTTACAAAATCCTTGAATATTGGCAATTAGTCTAATTTCTCAAATAAGCATTCAATGCTGCTTCGAATGTGGCTTGCTATTTGGAATGCTTTCTGCAAATGTGAGAAGTTGATTCTCCTCCTATTGTCAGTTCAATTAATATCCACGAAGTACGCGGTCAGCGGTCAGCCACAAGCACTTCTGAGAGCAGCTTTTCAAATTTATGTCAACAGGTTTTCGGTTTATGTTTGAACAGTACATGCGAGCAATAAAATGAAGCGAGATTTGCGTCTGCCTTGGTGTGCTTCCACCAGATACCACACTAGCAAACAATGAAGAGTCTGTTGTTGGGATCTTGGTTAAACATCCTTAAAATTCTGCAATTTAGAAATCTCCGTTTGAACTTTCAATAATAAATGTTGGCAACAAAGTGAATTTCATAGACGAGCTTCTTGTTTGCCTTGATGCTTTTCTTCCAGATGCCAAATTTTCAATCTAAAATGAAGATTCAATTGTTTAGTGTTCGGTTAAAACGCTAAAATTAAG
Organism: Aurelia aurita complex sp. Pacific; assembly: GCA_004194395.1. NCBI lineage: Eukaryota > Metazoa > Cnidaria > Scyphozoa > Semaeostomeae > Ulmaridae > Aurelia > Aurelia aurita complex sp. Pacific. Next base: position 111,689 of record REGL01000920.1, read on the forward strand.
CAAGTACATAGAATACGTTCGTTTTATGTTTACACAGTACATGCAAACAATCAAGTCAATTTGACAGACGAGTTCTTGTTTGCCTCGATGCTTTTCTTCCAGATGCTAGAATTTCAATCTGTGATGATGAGTTTACTTTGACTTGTTTCTTAGCTTAAGAGTCATATAACGTACGTCAATATGAATCCTTTATGAATATTCAACAGGGTCGGGAGATTGCTTTGACATTTCTCTTAACCAACATAAAATGGCATTCACTTTATATCGAATCAGTAAAGAAGTGAAGCACATAGAAGTTCCCTTCTTCGGTTAGCAGAAAAAGAAGGCGACATCCATCATAACTAAGATAAAATCTCCGGATTTTTATCTTAAAGTAATATGTATCTTTCTTCCAGATTGCGGTACGTGTTTTCAATAAATTCTTGTAGAATTGGTATTGATAAAAACGTACTTTGCTTCAAGTGTTTAATACAAGGTTGCACAACGTGAATTTATCATTCAAACATCTCTCTTTACCAGCTTGTCACAGTTAGCCGCGTTCAGAACTGCGATCTTTAAACGAAATTTAGCCTTCTGCAAGCAAAATCGTTCTGTTTTTGTACGATTGCAACGGACTCGGATCTGTATCTTTATTATCCTCTTCAGCAAATTTTCTCGTGCTTTCTCGTGCTGTCAAGAAAATGATTTTCAAACGCATTTATTTCAAACAACAATCTCAATCCAAATAACCTGATCGCTGATCGCTGAACGAATTCAACTGGCAGATTTCAGGCTTGCAGCCTTAATTTGCTCTGAGAATGCGTCTTTGAAACAAACTGACTTCTTTCTTATTCTCTTAACTTGGTTGATTCTCCTTGAGAACCTTCTGCTATCTCTCTTAGCCTTCCAGTAGATGGAACTTACGCGTGTAAAGTCACAGCACGCTGCGATTACTTTCTTTGGTCTCTGCCGCGCAAAAGTCGAGTTTGTTTATGTGCAGGTCAAATTGACGATTTTTGAATGAGCAGCAAACCTCGCTCTGGAAACTAGGCAGAACTTGCTTGCAAAACGCAGAGTCTCGATTTGAGGTTTAACTCTTTTCAGTGATCGATTCTCGGATGAAATCATGTAAAATGTTGATTCAATTGCTGAAGAACAGTTTGTTTATGCCAAAATTTTGTGTGTGCTACACCCCAGACTCCCTCACTTCTCAAGTGCTGGCTCCGCCGCTGTAAGTACCCAAAAGAGTCTTTGCGATAGTTGGGAAATTTCGTGTCTCCTGTGTAGTGTAGTGATTTGTTTACAATCTAATAGACCTGCATGCAACGTTGTAGCAGGGGCCAACCACACAACACCACAAAGTGCTGGGATGGCTCTCTGGCAGCACGCTTGACCACCGATCGGAAGGTTGGTGGTTCGAGTCCCCGCAAATTTGATCAAGGACGTTAGGCCTGTTTGGAGGATTTTGAAATGAAGGATTTTTACAAAATCGCTTGTAATTTCAGAACGATCTGATGGATTTCGAAAGACTGAATTTTCGTATCTAAGTTGGTTTGTTAGCTGCACAGATATTATCCTGTTGTAGGTATCTAATGAATAGTTTCAAGGCCACAGGCTTTCAAACATTTAAACAATTTTTTTGGCTCACCGGGTGCATTTCACGTGTTTAGTAATTCATGGCGATATCGGGGCTCTTCTATAATAGGCCTAGCAGGTACAGGTACCTAACATACCCGGAGGGGGGGGCAATTAGTGTATTTTGCTGACAGAATGTGCACTCTTCTCCGGGTATAGTTTTCGCCTCTTTTTGCTGATGCCGTGTATCAAAAGGACGAAACTTTTCAAAGCCGGTTGTCAAAAGCGTTATTTCATTGTTTTTTCTGTGTATTTGTACGTTTTGGAGTATTTTTTGCCAATTTTTCTAAAGCCAGCTATCACTTGGAAGGAAAAATTCTAAAGCTGGGTGACAAAATTATTGCACACCCATGCATAATTGAAAGTGAAGTACCCCCCCCCCCTCCCCCCTCGAACTAAGATGCTAACAACATGGATAATCTTTGGTAACAAGAAGTTGTTTGTTAAACAGAGAACAGAGAATGTTTAGAAATCTTAGCACGACCCTTTGAAAGGTTTAATGAAAAATCACCAATTATGCAAAGTGCCACCAGTGCTGTTAGCAAATATTAAAATTTGTGATCAAAGAATGGGTTATTTTGGCTAGCAAGGATATCTTAGATTATTGCAGACTATTTGTATAATATTTTAGTACATCGAAAGACCAAAAATTTCAAAAGTAAGCATTGGTAATTAATAGGAACAAAGGGAAAAATGGTGGATGCAGGTGTACAACGTCAGTCAAGCACATCTGCCATGGCAATTAAGCAAAGCTAGGATAACTAATTACTTTGGGCTATGACGTCAATATGGCTACAGTCAGGGCCGCAGGAAGAATCTTCGGATTGGGGGGGCAATTGTTCTTAAAACAATAGAGAACAATACATCTAATTAATTCTTGTGACGTAGCACCATTGTTTTCAAAATTATTGGGGGGGGGGCTTCAGCCCCCCCTGCCCCCCCCGCTTCCTACGGGCCTGGCTACAGTGGTTTGATTCTAGGACTGATTGTCGCACTAAAGGTTTCTTGTCTTGAAAATCTCTTGGTAATTTCCAAGGTTAATAAAATATATCTGCGCAAAGCGATTAAAGATAAGTAACGTACGTGTTCTCGGAATTATTATGCTACGACATTAGTGTCGGTACAGTTCGGTACAGGGTGCTCAATTGCTTATTAACGCGATTAGTGTTTGGACTCTTTAGGGCTAGCTTTGGAGATTTAGAGTATTTCAAGAAACTTTTAGTGCCACAATACACGTTTTTTACATAAGAAACTGGTTTATAAGAAACTAATACTAGGATGGTGAAAAATTTAAGAAACTCTGGTACTATGCTTTAAAATTGCTAAGAAACTTTTAAAGCCGAATACAAGGAAATCATGGGAAAGTTTATTCGTTGAGGCTTTATTTTTTGGTAATATTCATGATAAATTTATGTTTTGAGTAAATTGAACTCTTCTTCTTGCTACAAACTGTGCTGTCTGTCAAGAAACGAATACGCGGCAGTGGTAGAAACTACATGCGCCAAAAAATAAGAAACAAATTAAAAAAAACTTTTGGTTCTAAAAAGGTGGGATTTTCACGTGAAATTAAGAAACTTTTAGTACTATGGGCTTATCCAAGTTTCTTATAAAAGAAAACACCACCTCACTCCTATATGTACTCGTTTTACTTCGTACATAAAAACGTGTACGGCATTTGCGGCGTAGAATGACGAGGCTAACTTGATTCTTCACTGCAAGGTCGTATCATAGCACTGAAAGTTTCTCGAAAGTTGCTGATACTCTCCTAAGCTAACCCTAAACAATCCTAACACTAACCCTCCCTTTCAAAGCAATTGGATTAAATTCTTAGCTGCTTCATAACATCTTTTGGAGAATGTGGTCTGCATTTCCAAGGCTGATGTACGGAACGGAGGACATGTTTACAAGTGCCTAATCATGTGCGTAAACAAAATTAAGAAGGCTTTTCCAAGCGGGCACTGCAGCTGAATCAAGGCAGGCAACTTCTCTATGAAGCACAACACATAGAATTTGTAGTTTACTTGAAAATCGTTAGTCATACCTTCACTTCAGAACTTCTTTTTGACCAAATGACAATCCTCTTCGAGCACACTGTTCGAAATAAAACATCCAGCCCTCTTGAAAGCGTTTTCTTTTGATTGATGCAAAGAACTTTTCACAAAGAGCTTTGCATTTCCATACCATTTGATGAGTGTTTGATATGCCGAGGCACGTCGAATTTCATCGACTTGAAAGGGCAAGCCTTCAAAAGAAATTATTGATATGCGCTTCGAGGCTGGGGCTGCATTTCCTTCAGAATTTTAATGATCTTCACCGGAAATTTCCTGACAGGTGTGCGAACATTATTGCGGAATCATCCAATCATAATGTGTTGTTGTATATGCTAATGACACATATTAATGTTACTCTAATTACGAAATATTGTGCATTAATTAGGCAATATCAGGTAATTGCAGCGCAGCGGAAGCGGAGCTGCGATTTAAATGAGACTTACTCCCAAAAACACGGGTGCCTATATATGTTAGCAAAGCAGCAGAGAGCCATGACTTTTATTAGGCCTTTGTTTTCCGCATCGGTGTGTGTGTGAACAAAGGAGCGCAGAGAGCCATGACTCTTAGTCCTTTGTTTTCCGCATCGTTTATGCTAACTCCACGCCTGTTCCACCCACCTTCGAATTTTGAAAAGGAAGCTGGCTACATTGCACTGCAAGTTGAGAAGAAGAAGGGACTTCACACACTTAGGTACGTATCAAAATTTGCCTCTATATCATTGCCAATATGAGAGANAGCGCAGCGGAAGCGGAGCTGCGATTTAAATGAGACTTACTCCCAAAAACACGGGTGCCTATATATGTTAGCAAAGCAGCAGAGAGCCATGACTTTTATTAGGCCTTTGTTTTCCGCATCGGTGTGTGTGTGAACAAAGGAGCGCAGAGAGCCATGACTCTTAGTCCTTTGTTTTCCGCATCGTTTATGCTAACTCCACGCCTGTTCCACCCACCTTCGAATTTTGAAAAGGAAGCTGGCTACATTGCACTGCAAGTTGAGAAGAAGAAGGGACTTCACACACTTAGGTACGTATCAAAATTTGCCTCTATATCATTGCCAATATGAGAGACTTTCTTTTTAGTCTCTCTGTTGTTTTGATAATTCAAAGAATTGGTTGTCCAGCTGAAATGTTTCAGAGACGGGAAGCTGCAGCGGGCCTCAGCCTAGGCGTTGTTGGCGCTGCTTGTCCTTGCACAAACAGAAATATGTTGGGTACAACCGGCAAGGAATGGATAAAGGAACAATGTTCGAAATTGAGACGAAGAATCGCAAGGAATGATGGGGTTAGGCCAGATAACATATACGTTAGTGTAACGATATTTTCCGTGTTTTTCCTCTTGCTCTTATCAGGAGATGTTGAAGTGAACCCTGGACCTACAGCTACATCAAGTGATGGCCCTTCTGATAATTCAATCGTTGAGTTACCAACATTAATTGCAACAGGAAATCTGCACCAAGGGGATGCATATTTTAAAGAAGAATCTCGTGGAAGACAGTGTGCTTATATGGCACTATCATCGCTGGCCTACAACCATCATGAAATGGCAGTTACAAATTGGAATTCTGAGACAGTTGATGACATTCTTCACATTGGTGATTCACAATTCTTGCATGCTGTGCAGAATGGATTGATACCTGATGCCCCAAATTTATCAATAGAACAGCTGCCCACAACAGTGTGTTTTGAAAGATCAAATGAAGTAAACATTGACTCGCCCCTTGTGGCAGTGCCCTTTGTGGCATCAAATAAAATATCTAAACCCATTGTGGTATTGCCCCTTGTGGCAACAAAAGCAAATACATCAGAAACGCCCATTGAGGCACCCAACAATAGTGACTTTCCCATTGTGGAAAGAAATAGTGAATCACCCATTGTGGTGATAAACAATGAATCACTCATTGTGGCCACACAGGCAACTTCTACAGAAACCTCTATTGAGGCAAACATTAAATTGCATAGTCAATCTAATCAACCAGGAAGTTCTATTGCTTTTGGAAATATTTACCAAGGCTCTTCATTTAGTGATACCCAAGAGAGCAGGGATTCCCCATTCCTTTCTTTGCTTGAAGCACTTGAAAATACTTTCATAGAAAACAAAAATGCAATGTTTATATTAGATGGGTACATGATATCAATTATTTATATTCCAGACTCAGGGTATTATGTATTTGATTCTCATGCCAGAAACTCTCTGGGCATGCCTGATATAAATGGCAAGGCAGTATTGTTAAAACTAGGAAATATTCCTTCCTTAAAAAATTATTTGCAATTGTTAGCCACAGCACTTAATGCTATTTTTTTTGAAGTGGTTTCGGTCAGATTTGATAATTTAAATTCTTCAGAATTGCAGGAATTTACCATTACCATTAATCCAAAGAAAAGGAAACTTTCAGATCAGAGCTATATTCACAGTAAACAACAACAAAGGCGTAAACAAATGCGAGAACTTATGGCCAACAAACGTAAAACTGAAAGTGAATCTAAAAGACGAGAGCGGCTCACAAAACTGCGGCAAAATGCAGCAACAAGGTACGAAAATGAAAGTGAATCTGAAAGACGAGAGAGACTTGAAAAACTGCGGCAAAATTGTGCAACAAGGTATGAAAATGAAAATGAGTCTGAAAGACATGATCGACTTGCAAAAAAGAGGCAGAATAAAGCTAAAAAACGAGCAAATGAAACAGAAGTTCAAAGGGAAGAGAGACTTAAAAGGCGTAGATTGCAGGAAAAACATAAAAGGCAACATAAAAAGGAAAATAAAACAAGTTACTTAGCAGAATTCAATGTAAGTAATGGTTCAATACATGAACAAACATGGGCTAGAAAGAACATAGACGCATTTCATAAATCAATGAAATTTTGTATGAAACAGTGCAAAGTTTGTTTTGAGAAATGGCCAATAAAAACCATATCAGCACTTGAAAATTTTGTCTGTGCACGATGTGCAAGAGATAAGAAGCTCCCTAAAAAGTTTTCCAAAGAAAATGGAATGGTTCCATCAACTGTTCCCACTGAACTGCAAGGTTTAACTCAAACTGAAGAAATGCTTATTGCACGTGCTCTTCCACTGATGTGTGTTTATGTTAAACCTGGTGGACAAAGAGGTTATAGTGGGCATTGTATTAACCTACCACAAAGGGTTGAAAAACTTGCTTCTAAATTACCTCGCTATCCAAAAGATTTAGCTGTCATTGTTGTGCAAATGAAGGGGAAGAGCAATTCCACCAAAGATATTAAGGTTAGGCGGAAAGTGGTTCATGACGCTTTGATGTGGCTACTTAGTAATAATCCACTTTACAAGGAATTAGAAGTAGACCAAGAGGCATTGAATAGTNCTTATTGCACGTGCTCTTCCACTGATGTGTGTTTATGTTAAACCTGGTGGACAAAGAGGTTATAGTGGGCATTGTATTAACCTACCACAAAGGGTTGAAAAACTTGCTTCTAAATTACCTCGCTATCCAAAAGATTTAGCTGTCATTGTTGTGCAAATGAAGGGGAAGAGCAATTCCACCAAAGATATTAAGGTTAGGCGGAAAGTGGTTCATGACGCTTTGATGTGGCTACTTAGTAATAATCCACTTTACAAGGAATTAGAAGTAGACCAAGAGGCATTGAATAGTTTGCCAGAAAATGCAGTACCACATGATCTCATGACAGTAGATACAGAAGATGACAATTCTGAAGTACTTGACAGTTGTGAAAATGAGGAAAGTGTTTCAAAAGAGGATAACAATAATGATCAAGTTTACACTGAAAACACTGAAATGAGCTCTTTTCTTCCACTTGGTGAACAGCAGCATCAAGAGATCCAAGCCATAAGACTTGAACTATCTAAAGGACAGCCATTAGAATGGCCAAATGAGGAGGGGGCTAGTCCTTTAAATGAATACGATACTCCATTTCTTGCCAGTATGGCATTCCCAACTCTTTTTCCAGATTGTCTTGGTGATCCAACAAATGCGGCAACATTGAGAGATGTTTCTTTTCAAGACAGAATTAAGCACCTCCTTAAATTTAGTGAATTTGTCAATGGAAAATGGATTTATCGCTTTGCAAGCCATCCAAGATTTGCATATTGGTCTTTGAACATGATTCAGAGAAAGAGAACCCTTGAACAAAGTGGCATATTTCTCAAACAGAATCCAAGTGAAGCACATCTTACAACCGATGAATTGCATGACATGGCACAAAATAACAATGCAAGTGAGTTGATGGCAAAAATGTCCAGGTACGTTGCAAATATTTTAGGGTCCAATCCTTATTGGCATAAAGTGAAGGATGAATTAAAAGCAGTTATCACAAGCAAAGGTGCATCAACCATCTTTTTTACTTTCTCTGCTGCAGATATGCATTGGCCAGATTTGCATGATCTTTTCAACAATGATTCTCAATGTGAAATTTCAAGTGAGGAAAGACGGCAAAATATCATTGACAATCCCCATCTTGTAGATTGGTTCTTTAGCCAAAGATTGGAAAATTTTGTGAAGCACTGGTTGTATGAGACAATGGATGCAGAATGGCATTGGTATAGATTTGAATACCAGCACAGGGGTAGCATTCACTGCCATGGCACTGCCAAATTGAAAAATGATCCAGGTCTTTGCGAATTAACTGAAANAACCATCTTTTTTACTTTCTCTGCTGCAGATATGCATTGGCCAGATTTGCATGATCTTTTCAACAATGATTCTCAATGTGAAATTTCAAGTGAGGAAAGACGGCAAAATATCATTGACAATCCCCATCTTGTAGATTGGTTCTTTAGCCAAAGATTGGAAAATTTTGTGAAGCACTGGTTGTATGAGACAATGGATGCAGAATGGCATTGGTATAGATTTGAATACCAGCACAGGGGTAGCATTCACTGCCATGGCACTGCCAAATTGAAAAATGATCCAGGTCTTTGCGAATTAACTGAAATAGCTTTAAAAGGTTTTCTTGCGCAAAAAAAACAAAATGAAACCATTGAGCTTTCTTTGGATGTAAGAGAAGTTATTGAAGCAGGGGAAAATGCAAAAAGGAAGGTCTGCCAATATGTTGACTGGCTTTTAACCACAATGAATCCTTTTCCTCCAGATTCTGAGACTTGGATTAAACCAAAAGTTCATCCCTGTCAGAAAAGGCACCAAGATATCAGTGAATCAGACCGTGAAACAGATTATTCAGACCTTGTTAATACTGTTCAGAGACATACAAGGTGTAGCACAAATTATTGTTTGAGAAAGAAGCAAGACGAGTCTGAACTGAAATGTAGGTTCCATTTTCCATTTGAGTGTTGTCCAGAAACAAAGCTTGAATTTGAAGAAATTCATACAAGGAAGGGTGAGAAAATTTTTAGAGCCAAAATTGTTACAAAGCGTAATGATTCCAGGCTTAATAATCATCAAAGGTGCCAGTTGCAAGGCTGGAGAGCTAATTGTGATATCCAAGTTGTGATTGACCATTATGCTTGCATGGAATATTTAACTAAATATGCAGCAAAAGGTGAGCCAAAGTCACCAAGCATGAACCAGCTTCTCAAATCAGTTCTTCAGAATACAAGCAGTGCAAGCTCTGATGCCAAGAAAATCATTAAAAAGTTAGCAATGAAAACACTTGGAGAAAGAGATTTCTCTGCACAGGAAACTATGCATTTGTTAATGTCACTCAAGCTTCATAGCTGTTCATTCAAAGTCATACCAGTAAGTCTTACTGGGTCACGAAAAATCCGCAAGCCTACAGACTGTGATTCCAACATTGAAAATGAAGGGATGGATGTGTCAACAGAGAACTCCTTGCTAGATGCATATGCTCATAGAGAGAACTATGATGATTCTCCTGAATTTGATAATATTAATTTTGCACAGTTTGTAAAAAAGTACAAGGTTTTTAAAAGTCAGTTAGTTACTCTTCCAGACAATGTTGTTCCAAGGATATTTCCAACATATTCACCAAACCCTACTGGGGCAAGTTTTGCCCTCTATTGCAAGTTCCAACTGTTGAGATACAAGCCATGGAAACATTCAGAAAACAATGTTTGGGGTTGTCAAGGCCCATCTGATGAGACGCTAATCAGTGCATGGCATGCGTTTTTACAGACTCCATATGCGCAAAGAAATGTCCCAGATTGGGTTGACAAATTGCAAAATGTTGTTTTAAATCAAGAACCACAGTTTGAACAGCCTGAACAGCAACAAAGTGAATGTCACCAGGAGGAATGGATGATCTTAGCAGGGTTGAATACCACCAGTAATCATGCATCTGATAGCTCTGCCAATGACTGGCAAAAAGATAGGGATAACTACACTGAAGAACAACTACATGAAATGCCTCAATGGATAAAAGATAAAAAAGATTCTCAAAGCTCTGAGCAACATCTTTTTGATGTAGATGTGAATTCTCTCAATCACATGCAGAGGCTTGCATATGATGTTGTTATGTCTCATTCTCACGATGATGATATTACAAAGGACCCACTTTGTCTGATAGTGATAGGAGTTGCCGGCACAGGCAAGAGTTACCTGATTAACACTTTGCGCAATTCATTGCAAAACAAATGTGCAGTCACAGCAACCACAGGAAAAGCTGCTTTCAACATTCATGGTGTAACTATACATTCATTGCTCAAGTTACCTGTAGGTATGTGTGGTAACAAAGACTTAAGTGGTGAAAGCCTCTGCAGACTGCAAGAGTCATTGAATGGTATAGACTATATAGTAGTAGATGAGTATTCCATGCTTGGTCAGATTACTTTTGGATGGATTGACAGGCGTTGTCGGCAAGCAACCGGCTTTCATGATAAACTATTAGGTGGAAAATCTTTGATTTTATTGGGAGATCCTGGCCAATTACCACCTGTNTTGACAGGCGTTGTCGGCAAGCAACCGGCTTTCATGATAAACTATTAGGTGGAAAATCTTTGATTTTATTTGGAGATCCTGGCCAATTACCACCTGTTGCTGACAAGCCATTGTTTCATTCTCAGCCTTCCAATGAGGTTGGTAAGCAGGGTTATTTTGCATACATGATGTTTGACAGGGTTGTTAAGCTTACTGAAAACCAGAGAGTGTCTGGTGTCACCCAGGAGCAAGTTGCTTTCAGAGACTTTCTATTTAGACTGAGAAATGGAGAAACTACATCAGATGATTGGCAGTTACTATTGACCAGACAGCCATCAAGTGTTACTAATATTTCTGAATTTGAGAATTCAATTAGACTTTTTTACAGCAATGAGCAAGTTGGTGAATTCAATTATGAACAATTGACAAAGTTACAGAGTCCTATTGCATGCATTGAAGCAAGACATTCTTCTGTGGGTGCTAAAAGATTGAGTTCAGATGAAATGGCAGGTTTACAGCCCATTATATATTTAGCAAAACATGCAAAAGTGATGTTGACAATGAATTTATGGCCAAGTGTTGGACTCTGCAATGGAGCCACTGGAATAGTAATTGATATTGTGTATCAAACAGGCCATGAACCACCCAGCCTGCCTATTGCAGTGATTGTCAAGTTTGATGGATACAGGGGGCCTTCTTTCAGTGAACAAGTACCATCATTGGTCCCAATCTGTCCTGTAACTGCAAGAGCAAACTCAAATACATTCCATGAAAGGCAACAGCTGCCATTGCGGCTAGCGTGGGCTTTCACAATTCACAAAAGTCAGGGAATGACTCTATCAAAAGCTTGGGTAGACATTGGCAAGTCTGAGAGAACCGTTGGAATGTCATACGTAGCTTTAAGCAGAGTGAAATCATTATCATCACTTGTAGTTGAACCAATGACCTTTGAGCGCCTCCAGAAAATTAAATCAGCTACAACATTTCAGTACAGATTACAAGAGCAGACAAGATTACAGAGATTAACCGATGAGACTGCAACATCCAATTAGTAGTTTTAGTTTTAGACCCCATATGTAATTATGGTTGCATTGACAACCAATTTAGTGAATGGACTGCAATAGTCCAATCAGGCAAGAACTTCATTGCAAGTTTTTTTTATGTTTAACAGGGGAAGAGGGACAAAACCAGAAGAGAGAAGAAAGAAGACAAGGCAGAACAGTGAAGAGGAAGAGTCAAGATCAGCTTTGGGTGGCACCTCACTATGGAAATGGCTACAGGAAATCAGGTAACAATTTAGCTCTACTCAGCATCAAGGATTATTGTGCATTAAAAACTGATGTTTCTTTTGCAGGGTAGCATGTCAAATGTCAGTTATCTTGTGCCAGTTAATGTTCACAAAATGTCAATGTTTGTTTGTTTTCTGTTACATGAAAAGCTCATCCAATTTTTTTATTTTACTGCAGGAGTGAAGAGCCAATGGACTTGTGACATTCATGTAAAGACCAGCATTGGGTCAGCATTACATAACAAATTACATTCTTGTAACTAAAGACCAGTATTGGATCAGCATTGTTATTTGCCTTGTGACATTCTTCACACATTCTCAACTTCATTGAATTAATAATGGACTATGGAACAACTCTTTAGACCACAGATGGTGCAGAAGTCTTTCCAACACAACTGTTTTTATTCATGCAAAACCTGTTGTGTACACTATTGAATACAACAATGAACAACTTATTATGATGATACAGCTATTTGGTTATTTTTGCTGATGCCACTGAAAACGTCTGTTATGCTCTGGAAAATTGAACAGTTTGTTATGCCGTTTAATTATCGTTCCTGATGCTGATCCAAGCGATTGGAAGCAATAAATGAACAGTATATACCTGAGAGCGAATTTTAAAGAAACAATTACTGAGGAAACAATTGCTGCAAATTTGTCTATTTCTCCTACAAGAATGCATGTAAACATTGATCTAGCCCACCAAAGAATGCATGATGTGAGGTACCATCCAAAGGTAGAAATACGTGAAGTCTACGAGAACTTTTCAACAATGAACATTAATTATAATTGTGTCTGAAAATTTTGAATTCTTGAATCGAGAACAATATTATAGTGACTTGTTATGAATATTGTAGTTATGCAACTGCGACTCTTTCTTCAAATTCCCACATGTGTCATATTTTGCATTGTTTTACACTCAAAAGATTTACAGATAATTCCGTTATGGACAGCACTCTGAGCTGCACTCACTTAACCATGTTAACAGCTAGTTAAAGGAATACCTTGTTCATCATTGAATTTTTCAGGAAGACAAACGGTCGGCTCTTAGCCTTGTTGGAGTGTTCAAAGGCAAGGCCGGTGTAGCATGTTGAAGTGTCTCAATTTTCACGAGAGAACAAATTGTCCGCATTGAGGGTGTTACGCAACTCGTGAGAAACCCTTAAAAACTTAATTTCTCCTCGGATTTCTCAAGCAATGCGTATTTTAAGGCCCCAGTTACACGATATCAGATTCATCACACACCGGGTAGCTTTTCGCATCGGATAGGGGGTGCCGGGGGTGGCGGGGGGGCCGTTACACC